>WEIV01010127.1:37179-164232 GCA_013390005.1 Calyptomena viridis | reverse complement strand
TTTTTTTGGGGGGGGGGGGTGGTCCCTGCTCCAGCACGTTTCCCGCAGAGAAGCGCCCCAAAATCCCCTGTCCGGGCGGGTGCGCNNTTTTTCTGACTGTGAGGAGTTGAAAAGCCTGTTTACTTTTTGTCTTTGATGTTGGGAGGATCTGGTTTTGATTAGATCAATACTCCTTTTTTCTTCCGCCCCCCCTCCACACCCCCCCTTTTTTTTTTCCCTTCGCAGAGAGGAGGCTCCGAGGATCCCCTGCTGACTCCAGGCAGAGGCAGGCAGAGGCACAGGCAGCTCCTGGAGCAACTGGGAGCCCCTCTCCCCACCGAGCTCCGGAGCCATGAGCAGCGCCGTGGTCCTCGCCCACCTCCCAGACCCCAGCAGCAGCTTCAGGGAGGACGCCCCGCGACCCCCTGTCCCGGGGGAGGAAGGAGAAGCACCATGCCTGCAACTCGCCAGCTCGTTTCTCCCCAAAAGCCAAAGCTTCAAGGCCATGCCGGTGCCTGCTGCCCCGCGGAGGAATGAGAACGGACTCGGGGAGCCGGAGGGCAGCGCGTCCCCAGACTCCCCTCTGGCCAGATGGACCAAATCCTTGCATTCCTTGTTGGGAGATCAAGATGGTGCCTATCTTTTTCGGACCTTTCTGGAAAGGGAAAAATGTGTGGATACTTTAGACTTCTGGTTTGCCTGCAATGGCTTCAGGCAGATGGACCTTAAGGATACCAAAACTTTGCGAGTAGCCAAAGCTATTTACAAAAGGTACATCGAGAACAACAGCATCGTCTCCAAGCAGCTCAAACCTGCTACCAAGACCTACATAAGGGACAGCATCAAGAAGCAGCAGATAGATTCCATCATGTTCGATCAGGCACAGACTGAGATTCAGACTGTGATGGAGGAAAATGCTTACCAGATGTTTTTAACTTCTGATATATACCTCGAATATGTACGGAGTGGAGGAGAGAATCCCGCTTACATGAATAGCAATGGACTGGGGAGCTTAAAAGTTGTCTGTGGCTATCTCCCGACCTTGAATGAAGAAGAGGAATGGAGCTGTGCAGACTTTAAAAACAGAATCTTGCCTTCAGTAGTTGGACTATCCAGCAAGACATTGAGGGTTACAGCGAATGTCAGAGCTACGGAAACGATCGAGAACGGATACAGGTAAGGGACCCCCTGGAAATTGTGCTTTGTTTTAACTTTAAAGACTTTGAGAGTGGTTTTCGGAAGACTGCTGGGGTGGGAATCGAGGGGGAGCTGGGCTTCCAGAGGGGCTGGGAGCACGGCTGCTTCCCCATACCTCCAAACGGTGGAATTTAGGGGGTGTTGGCTGAGTGTGGGGATTTTTTCCCCCCTCTACAGAGGAAAACAAGATCCTGTGCTCTGAAGCCCTATTGGTTCTTTCAGTTCCCTTATAGATCAAAAACTTCATAGCAGCTATGTCCTCCGGACATACGGTAATTACTGGTTCAACTTTCAAACCTATTAAGAGCAGTAGTAGAGTGGATCATAGAGACACATGAATAATGTAACCTACTAGTTCCCCAACTCCACCATCAGCCGGTGCTTAACGATGTTGGTTATGTGGGAAGCAATTGTGCGGTCATGGAGGAGGAAATGTGTGTACTTACTGCATCAAACTCTGCAACTTGGGCAGCATCTGCTTTTATTTTGACTCGGTGTGTTTGTGTGTGTGTGATGTGCAGCCTCTCCATCGAGTTGGGTGCCAGTGTCATGTCAAAGCCATCGAGGGTGGCTTTGAACCAGTGTGTACAGGAGGATGCTTCAAATTTTGAGTATTTAAGGTAGTAGAGGCATTCTAGGGGTAGAGATCTTTGGTAGGTTTTTGGTGCTCTCATGTTGGTCGTGAGCTCAAAGTTAAACTCATTTAGAGGCGGTTGTGTCTGGTGGCAGCTGAGGAGGACACAGGGATGTTGTGTGGTGACAGGGTCTCCCTGTGCCCTGGTCCTGGCCTCTGTCTGCATTGCCAAACCCTTCTCTTTTGTTGGACATGTTGGTGGCACAGTGGTGTGAGGGTGAGGAAAGCGAGACCCATCTCGAAGTGCAGCGGGGGGATGGGAGAGAGAGACTCTGATGAGCAAATGATGAGTTGTATAATCCTCTGAAAATGTATTCTTTCCTCTCCCCACCCTTGCCATAAATGTGGATTGTTGAATGAGGGCTGAGAGGAGAGGGCTCTGCTGCAGATGTGCGCTCTCCTCCGCCGGCCGGGGAGCCTGGGGGTTGGTATGGTGAGTGTTTGACATCTCGTTTACAGGAATTTTGAGAGTGTGTCTGTGATTCATGGACATCAAAGGGCACCAGGCTTCTCCCGGGGAGGCTTTGCCGGAGCGCGCCCTCCTCTCCTGCCCCTGGAGAGCTTCCAGCTGTGCCGGGTTTCCTGGTGCTGAGCCGTGGGGCACTGGGAGGGTCCCTTTTCCCAGGAGGGTGCTGTGGAGCCAGAGGCCTCTTTGGTCCTCTCCCTGTCCTGGAGGCGCTGCTGCCAGCGGAGGGGGATGGAGGTGGTGGGTGCGGACAGAAGGGATGCGCTGCATCCTGGCACGGCCTCTGGACCCCTCCTGCTGGGGGGCGTGCGGGGGGGCAAAGCTGGCAGCTGCTCTGTGGAGGACTTGGGGTTTGGGATCCTCATCTCGTGCCTGAGTGTTGCTGCCTGAGCATCTGCTGTTCTCCAGAACTTGGTTTGAACTGCTGCCCTTCGCCAGCTTTCCAGGAGGGGGATGTTTGATGCTTTTATCTCTGAGCCTTTGTTGGGATTCAGAGCTGGAAGGGCTTGGCTGTATGTTCTACCAGAGCTGCAGGCCCTGCTAAACCCACATGTGCCTTGTCCAGGAGAGCTCTCACAGCGCCGTGGCTGCTTGCCTGATTAGTGCTGGGCTTTTTTCCTTTTCTTTTTTTTTTTTTCCCCTCTTTCTTTTCTTTTTTGTCCAGGGATTAATGCAGCTTGCTCCTCACATGTCAGATCTGCCCTCCTAGGACATTAGGTAGTGCGTTTTGCTTTGATCACCTTCTGTTGAATTTCCAGGAGCTTTTGCTCTCCATGGGGCCAAGAGATCTCAATGCAAAGAGAGGGAGGTCAAGCTGAGATGCTGCTCAGTTCCTCCCTGAGTGATCCGTTTGTGAAGCCACTTGTGCGTGCATGTGCTCCAAGCTGATGAGCATATGGATGGGTTATCTCTCATCACTCAGCGTTTAGGATCGCGTCTAGGATTGGAGCTGAAGCTTGCACAAAGTCTTTCCTGGTGAGTGGCCAAACCACACCTCCCTCCGCATGTGTGTGATGGAATTAAGGAATTTCTGCTCAGCGTGTTCTGGTTTGGAAGGGCTGTGCAGGCTCTGGCCATTCGCTTCGGTGGGTTTCAATGTGATTATCCCGGGAGTGCTGGGCTGAGCCCACCTGATGGTGGGAGCAGAGTGATCTCAGGCCAGCCCGGTGTTTGGATGGGAGACCACCTGGGAATCCCAGGGCAGGGAATCACAGCCACAAACACAGCAAACAGGAGACTGCAGTGAAAGCCTTTATTTGGCCCCAGGATTGGTGATGGACAGGAACAGGAGAAGTCAAGTGAAAACACAGTGTTTGCACCTGGCTGGGAAGCAGGCGAATGCAAACTGCTGGTTGTATATTTGGAGCCCTAATACAGGGAATATTTTAAATGTAGAACCTCCCTCTTGTCCTTCCAAGTGACTCCCCTCCCCTCTGGGCTGTGGTGTGGTTAAAACTGGCCTCCCCACTGGAGCTGGACCTGGCCCCATGCTCTGGGAATTCCAGCTATTATTTATACGCGCTTCTAAATTTATCAGGCACGATTTTGTGTACACAGAGAGAGCCTCTGCCTTTGCTGTGCCGCTGGGTAACGTGGTTTTGTTCAGTCCAAGGTGGACTCCTCTGCCTCCTGTTAAGCTCCAGCATCAGTGGGACTGGCCTTGCTTGGGGAAGGCTGGGGCTTGCAGATGGCCTTTGCTGGCTCCCAGTGCTTCCTGGCCTTTGAAAGGACCTGCCACTGCAGCTCCTTGTGTGTGAAGTTATTGGAACCAAGTTTGGCTTCAATTATCAAAGTAAATGATGCCATTGTAAAGCTATGCTCAAAGCAGTGTTCTACAGTTAGGGCATGGAAGCTGTGATTAATGTAGTTGTGTTAAAATATACTTTTTTTTCAGGTTTGTGCATGTGTGGGGTGTTTTTTCCTTTTTTTTTAATGTGTTTAAACCCATGGTTGCCCAGTGGTGTTTGTCCCAAGAACACACTTAATGAGATTCAATTTTGCCTCCAACTGCTCCCTGTACATTTTCTAAGTCTGTGGTTTAACTTGCCCAAGTGCTTTCATTTCTGAGAAGCAGAATTTGACAGTAAGAAAACCCTCCAGACTTTGAAATTGCACCCTCATAACAGGGGCTACAACCAGGAGCCCCTGAAATTTTCATGGCATTATAATACCTCTGATATGGCCAGTGCCTAACATAGCAGAGAGAGAGTTACATGCTGTGTGTCATCACATCAAGATAAGAATAGGCTGAGAAACATCAGACATTCTCCTTGAAGCTCCAGAGCAACTGCTACCTGACAGCTGAAAGCACTTTGCATATTGAGTTTGGAGCTGGGCTGTGTTTGTGTGTGCAGCATCTGTGGCAGGGGACCACCTCTTTCCTTGGAATTTAAAACCCTTGCAGGCAACTTGATGCATCTGGGTGCAATTACTGGAGTAAGGTGGTCGAATTAAAAAGTTAAAAAAAATTAAACGTGGCAAAACAGCCCCCACTGGTTTTCTTAAAGGATGGGGGGATTTCTGTGGGGCAGCGTTGGATGTGGGAGGGTGGTGAGGACTTTGAAATGTGTCAACTTTAGGGTTTGATGGGGTTTTTTTGTCTGTGAGGTGTTGGTAGGTGAGTGATGCTGCAGCCCAGTGCTGCTGGGAAGGTGAGTTAGTTCTGGCCACTTTCTCTGATTATATTTTTGGACACACCTCCTCCCCCTGTGGCGTATCCATAGGGACCTGCTGCCTCCACCCCCACCTCATGCTCTCCAGTAATCCTGTAAGAACAGCCTGGCAAATCAGCCCTCCTGGAAGTGTCCAGGGGTGACAGACACCTCCCAGCAAGGCAACGGTCCTGTGCTTGGGAGCATCCTACACCCCTGAGCCCCATGGAGCATCCTGCACCCCTTGTGGTCCTCACATAAACTCTCAAGACCTGAAGTGGTTTCAAACCAAATACTTAGAAGAACTGCATTCCTCACACATTGACCCAAAAGCCCACCAGGGACCAGGGAAAGGTTGCTGGGACTGCACATCCCCCTGACCCAGGGTAGAAGACTACATGGTTTTTAGAGGAACTTTCTTGTAGTAGTAGTGGGATAACTTTGCTTCACACACATGTGGAATTAATTTATCTTTGAAGATTTAACTTCTTTCCTGTGGCATTCCTTACTATCTCCTTTTTTTTTTTTTTCCTCCTTCTTCCCAGATATATATATTTTTTAACATCTTGATCTCCCCATCAGAAATGCCTTGGCCTCCTTAGAAAGGAATGCAGCCCTGGCTGGGCTGAATACCTGCCTGCAGCCAGCCCTGTGCTGCTCATACCAGAGAGGCCCATCTTCCCTACCATGCTTCCTTCTCTTTTTTTCCTCTTTTTCCCCTTTTTTTTTTTTTAAAAAAAAACTAAAGCCTTTGTGGAGGCTCCAGGTTTTGGTGCTGGGGCCACAGGGTGCCTGGGTGCTGGTGAGGGATGGGGAGCAGGGAGGTGGGAGGACTCTGCTGTCACTTAAACACAGCTGGTCCCTCCAGCCCCAGGGGGCCAGGGAGGTGGAAAGGCCATTAAAAAAAAAACCTGCCGAGCCTGCTGGCACATTCCTTAGGCCCCCAAGTCCTGGGTAAGTGGCCCTAATTATTAAAATCAGCAGTCCTTATCAGATGACAAGGCCTTTTGCTTTGATATACAGAGGCAGAAGCTTAACAACCCCATCTTGCCCTGGAAGAGAAACAAAATGTGCACCTTAACATGTGGTTTTCAAACCTCCCTGCATAATCCCCTTATCACCTGCCAAGATATGTATATTGTTCCTGCTGGGAAGTGGGAGTGTTGGGAGACAGGGGGATGCCCAGGTGTCCCCCATGCAGTGACCCTGCCAAGCTCCATCACAGCCCATGTCAGTGCCCATGAATTTTTCTCTCGATTGCTCTTGGGGGATCAGCTCAAACATCCAGCTGGGCTTTGGGTTTGCTTTTCCGGGTGAAGCCAAAGGTGTTGGCACCAGTAACCCACGTACCCATTAATGCAACCTGTTGTGTCTGTCCTCACATCCCCATCCTCCTTTTCCCCACTCAACTCTATGCACAAACCCACAGGATGAACAAGTAGGAGCTTCTCCTAAAAAATGGGCCTTTTTATTGTGTTTTTATAATGCCAGCAAGGTGGCTCCCATCTTTGGGAGGTCAAGCCTGGGACAGCAGATCTGAGCTCTGTCCATGCCTCTGACACATGGGGGTCCTGCCCTGGTAGTTCCAGGCAGTTCTCTTGTTTCAGGCATCACAGATACCAATGACTTGTATTCCCAAAGGGCCCCTAACTCTTGTCTTCACAGTAGACTTAGGCATCATTAGCTGGTTCCTCGTGGCTTTCAGTGGGGCTTGAGCTGTGAACTTACTGGTCTTTTGCCTGCTGATGCCAACAGCAAAACTCCTGCTGACCTCAGCAGTGCAGCATCAGGCTTTGAGGACCGAGTTTTTGAAGGTATCAAAGGATGCAGAGGTGCTTCCTGGGCTTTTCTAAAGCGCTTTAGAAAACGCCAGGAGCGTCATGTTTAAAGTTGGACTTTGGATGTGTTTGGACAGAGTGTCCTGGTTTAGACAGAGTGTCCTGGTCGCTGCTGGTCTGAGCAGGGGATGGTTGGCTGCTTCTGAAGAGGTTGAGCAGACAGTGAACACAGTTCCCATGAGGTTCCCATGAAGCCTGAGGCTGGCTGGTAGCTTGATTCCCGTTTTCCTTGTCCCTAGGTCCTTCAAGAGGAATGATCCCATTAACCCATACCACGTGAACTCTGGCTATGTTTTTGCCCCGGCGACCAGCGCCAACGACAGCGAAATATCCAGCGATGCCCTGACGGACGACTCCATGTCGATGACGGACAGCAGCGTGTAAGTGTCTGGGGTTGGTCCTTTTGGGATGTGTCACCTGTGGAGCAGCTGTGCCAATGCACCGTGGGGCTCACGGGAGGGGTGGGTCCTGCTGGTGGAGGTGTGTGCCCAAACCAAGGGGTGTAGCAGGGCACGGCAGCCTCTCTCCTCATCCCGTCGCCGCAGGTATTGGATGGAGTGAAATAATGGATCCCTCTATTGCCATTTTGCAACTGCAGCTGAGCAAACATGTTTTGCCTTCACTGATGGTGACTAACCCAAGGAGTGCATCTCCCTGAGCCTTTGTCTTAAGGCCAGGCTTCCTTAACTAGTTATCAGTCATCAAAGAGAAGGAGATTACTTCCTGTAGGAAGTACTTTCTGTAATTAACGTTCGTCATTAATGTCAGAATGTACATTAATAGGGCCAGTGACCTGAAGGGGCAAATAGCTGCTCGTCTAGTGTGGCTGGGGCAGTCTTCAAAGAGCCACGTGAATGGAGCTGCATGGATCAGGTCTGAGTGTTCAGCATAGGGAGGGGAGATGATGCTGTGGCTGAGCCCAGGAATTGCAGGATCTGGCTTCTCCTGGTTGCTGAGAAGTGTGCAACTGGGAGGGGAGTGTTTGACTGTCAGTTTGCTTTCCCCAGCGGGAGAGAAATGGTGCTTTTGTGTCTGTAGAGGAGACAGTGAGGCTCACTTAGTGCGCTTAAGGAACATTTTCTTCAGCTGAGCAGAAGGCAGATGCTGCTGTTTGTGTTTCACTTAACTACAAGTGCTCTAGAAAGGCCCACCTGTGAGCAGTGCTGCATTCCTGGTTTTAATCTTGAAACTTCTCCAGTGTCTCTGTCAGACGTGTCCAGTGGTCCCTGTGTACTCCTCAGAGAGATTTGCATGCTGGGTTTTTAAAGTCAACATGTGTGATGATACACAACGGAAAACAGGATTTACCCAAAATCCTTGATGCATAAACAAAAGCTTTTTTTATTTTCCTCCTTAAATGCACATGTGTGTTTTGAACTGATATTACGGGAAAAAATAGTTTGTTGTCCCACCAGATTCCCTTATTGAACAATATTGGCATTAAATAAAAGAGCTGAATCATAGGGTGACTTCTTTATTTCTTCTTACTGGCTCTGGTTGTATGTGATCATGTGTCAACAGAGCATTCATTGGGTTAGTCATTTCTGGACCAGTGTAGGGTCACTTGGGATTCACAGGGCTAGGATTATACCCTCTCTTCACAGCAATGCCAATTGTAGGCCTTATACAGATGAGAGCACTGAGTGAGAAATAAAGTGCATGGTGGATGAAAGGCTTAACTGAATCGCTTTCAGCCCATTGTTAGTCCAGGGGAGCTTAGCGGGGATGAGAGGGCAGCAGCCCGCTTTGAAATTTGCTTGAACAAGTGAATAGGAGCTCCCCATAAAGCAGCGCCTGAAAGGAGCTGCCTGTTTTTTCCTGCCGTAACAATGGCCCGCGCAGGCTGTGAGAGTTTGGGGAAGCTTGGCTGATTAAACTGCCCGCAGCTCCAGGTTGGGGGGCGGCGGGAGGCCTGGGGACGTGGCAGAAAGGAATATTTCCTGCTGCAGAACCGGTCCCCCGGCACCCCCCGAGCCACGCTCCGTCTGCGGGGCCGGGAGCACACCCGGGGTGTTGGGTGTTTTTTGGAAGTGGGAGAGGTAAATTGGCAGTTTGGGAGGCTGGGCTTAAAGTTAAGGCCGATGGGAAACTTCCTTTGGTGAGGAGAAGGGCTGATGCCAAGGCTGCAGGGAGACAGTTGGGATTTGCAGGCACTCCTGGCACCTGGCTCTGCTGGATGCTGGGGATGCTGTGAGTGTGTTGGGGGCACAAACCCACCCTGGCTGAGCCCAGGTGCTGAGCCTGTGAGGTTTTACCCCCTTGTAACTGAGTTTATTCTGTTCCTTCAGTGCAAATGCAAATTAGTTCCTTTGGCTTTATATTGGTATCAACTGAAGAGGAAAAACTTGTTCTGGAAAAGTCTGTCAGACATAGCAGTAAAGTGAGTTTTGGTGTTTTTTTTTTTTTTAAATCTGAACTGCACTGGAATTAGGAGAAATCTCCAAATAACGCATAATTTGCCTTTTTATTTCATTCCAGATGCCAGGGATCAGCCTGTCCCTATATATTTTGTAATAGCCACAAAGCATCATGCAAATTTACATTTCCATTTCTTGATTGGGGGGGGTGGGGGTGGAGGAAAGGGGATTTTTTTTTTTTATTTGCTTATATCTTATTTATGGATTTACTTTGGACACAGGGGAATGCTGCTGAGCAAACTTCAAATATTACCTTATCTTACAAACCAGGCTTTTGATGTTGGCAAGATCAGAGGCTTGTTTCAGAGCCGTTGCCAAATGAAGATGGGAGTGAATGCATATGCGCATGAGTCTGATATTTCAAAGCAGCAGTAAAACTACATTCAGGTTAGGTCAGGCACATCTGAGTCAAAAGGCTAAGATAATTGGCTCAGCTTAAATGGCAGCTGACTGGGTAGAAGACTTCAAACTAGTGTTTCCCCCAGAAACAGATTGGCTTAGCCCCAGCCTGGTTAGCTGAACTGTTTATAATTAAACTCTACTATTTAGTGCCTCAGCTCTGTAGCTATTCAGCCATAGCTTTTAGTAGCCAAGAAAGTGAGTGCAAATGTTGGCTGTTGGAGCAGGGGGAGAGGTGGCACCTGGAGAGCTGGGGTTAACCCTTGTCCTGCCCCAAAACCTCTGGCCAAGCTCAGCTCTTTCATTTCAGAGGTACTTTGTCCTGGTCGGGGGAATCTGCTGCAGCATCAGGGTTCCCCTTGTCCCCCATATCTCTTGCTGGACTGATCCTGGCTCCAAATCCATCTGTTTGTCCCTTCTGCAGTCAGGGATCACTCACTGGTCACCCCTTCGACCCTGGCCTTGCTTTTTTTTCCTGGTTTCCTGTGAAAGGGTTTAGACAGCACTCAGCAAAGTGGCTGCTGAAGTCCCTCCCCATTCCCCAGGCTGACTTTCCCAAGCTCCTCTGCAGCCTCCCCATCCCAGAGAAATACCTTTGGGTTTTTTTAATTCTTTTTTTAATTCTACACGTTGTTACAAGTTGTAGAACTCTTCTGCCAAGGCAGGGCTGTGAAAGCAGGGAGCAGGAGGATTGATGTGGGGCTCTCCAGAGCAATGGGAGGAATTCTAGGGGAAAGGAGCAAGTTTTTTATCAGCCTGAACGAGGGCAAATCTTAAATAAAGTGAGGAGCCTGTTGGTTCAGTGTTGCTTTTCTTCCTCCTTTACAGGCCTGGGAACAGTGTTAGTCCCCACTCCTGCTCCAAAGCCTGTCCCAGGACTGTCCCTTTGGGCAGAGATGTTCCTCCCCGAGCTGGGAGCTTGGGGGTACCCCACAAGGAGTTTGTGCTTCCAGCCTGGTGGCCAGAGCAGAGGGGTTGGGGATGGGATCTTGTGCTTGCAGACCTGGAAGGAGGTGGGTGGTGCAGGACTGCAGTCTGCAGGACTCCCTGTTGTCCCTGGTCATATCCTTGGATGCCTTGTGGTGGACACAGAGACCTTCAGCTGCCTCCCTGCTCCTCCCAACTGGCCTCTTGGACTGCCATGGATAGAGGACACGTTCTCTTCCTTTGAGTCTTTTAATGGGATTAATCCCATGCGTTCATATGCATGTGATGTGCTCGTGGTGGCATTTTTACTTACCTTTAAAACACCTGTTTTACTGGATATTGAAGGTTTTCCCTAAGAGACTCTTGTCTTGGTAAGCCTCAGTTAACAAATGCTTCTCTGTGGTTTGGTTTCACCTTAGGATTCCCTCATCCTCCCCCAAAGCTAAGGGATTTTGTGTGCCCCAATTCCTGTTGCCCTGTGGGTTTGCAGAGCAGAAATGCTTGGTGGCCTTCAAGGAGAGCATGGAGAAGTTCTTGGTGCCACGAGTGGTTGTGGTTGGTGGCTCTGGCTGGTTGTGTTGGCCCTTTGATGCTGGGCTGCTCCCCAGGAAGGCTCTTAGAGCTTTGTTTTACACTCTTGTGCAGTGGGGACATGAGGACAATCAGCTCCTTTCACTTGCCATGTCACATGCACTCGTAAACTGTGTCTAGAGGAGACTGCTGTTCATCTTGTGGCATCAAGGGCCTGCTCTGTGGTCCCAGCAGGCTCATTTTTATTATAAAATTTTTCCCAAGTTTTTGAAAATGAAATTGTTCTGATCCTCCACTGCAGGCTTTGCAGCTTAGTCTTGCTCATGAAAAAAAAATTAATGGCAACTGAATGCTTTGGCCAGGATCTTCCCAAAGGTCTGCCAGAGTGTGCCTCAAATTTTGAGTGGTGGCATCTGATCACCCTCCTCAAGAGAAGGGACGTGGTGTCTCCAGGAGGGTGTGTGTGTGCCCACCACCACTGTGGCCACAGCAGGGGACATGCAGGGACACTGTGCCACATCTGGCAGCAGCATGGGGCCACCACTGTCTGCTCAGCTGCCGCAGCTCCTCCTTGAGCAGGAGCTATTTTCTCCACTCAGGAGATGAGTCAGGTGTGGGGGCAGGTGGATGAAAGGGATGGCACTGGAGATCAAGGTTATTCAGCCAGTCTGAGGGAAGGGGTGGAATTAGACATTCAGGATCTCCAGGCATGCTCTTCTTGCTGTCCCCACTGTCTGTAGAAGGCCCTTTAATCCCAACTGGGGTAATTTTTTGCGTGGATGGGTGAAGACGCCCTGTGGTGCCTGGAGCAGGATGTGCAGGGGGCTGTTCCCTCTGGAGTTCCTTCCCTGGTCTCTCCTCATGGCTTTCCTGGCCAGGAGCTGGGGTGGCTGCAGGGAGCAGTGTCCTGCCCAGAGGGTCTGTGCTCATGCCTTGAGGTGTCCTGTGCCACCCAACCTCAGGGCAAGAGAAACATCCTGGATCTTAAGTAGGGCTAGAGATGGGGAGCAGCCTTTGGGGAGCCATCCATCCTCAGCCTCTTCCTTACTGTTTCTACTGTGCCAACACTCCATGGGGTGTTTCAGAGCTTGAGGAGTGTTGTGGTCCTAGAAAGAATAATTCAGTGGGGAAAAAGCAGCAAAAATAAAGGTCAGAAGCAGTAACATGGCATTGGAAGGGCCTTTCTGTAAGATACTTTGGAAGTGAAGTTGGTGGGATCTTTGGGCATCTTCCCATGCAGAGTTGCCTTCAGCTTCTCAGCTTTTGCTTAATTACTGCACATCCATGTAGGTGGTGACACGGGCACTTCCCACACCTCCAGATATTTGAGGCTTCAGGTGACGTCCAGAGGGCTGAGCACCCCCGGGAACAAGGGCCTGCTCCTGCCTGGGTGGTTCCAGAGGGGGTGGAAAAATGTCTCAGTTAGAGCATGGGGACAGCCCCAGCTGACGGTGACTTCTCTTCCATGTGCAGAGATGGGATCCCCCCGTACAGAATGGGGAGCAAGAAGCAGCTCCAGCGGGAAATGCATCGGAGTGTCAAGGCCAATGGTCAAGTTTCTCTACCTCATTTTCCGGTAAGTTCAGGTGGGAGCTGCAGGGTCTGGGTGGGCCATGGGAAGTGCTGGGACTGGCAACAGGCACATGTGGAGGGAAGGGAGCAGGGAAGGGGGACCATTTCCATCTCAGGGTCATGCCAGAGGAGAGATGCTGCTTGGTGTTGGGCAGGAGCCACGTGCTCTCAGCATCCTTCCAAAAACCTGTTCGTCTACAGTCATATCTTGGTCCTTCCCTGAAACCAGGTGCTATTTAGGGGTTGTCAGGGGCACTGAATTTGTCCTCCTGGTCTAAATCCAAGTGGAAATGCCCCAGTTGGGTCTAGTGGGAGCCTTGGCTGTGGCCACCACCGCGACACCTCCACGGTGCCGAGCAGAGCAAGGCTCAGCCTTGTGCACATCACTGGTGGCTGTGGAGAGCTGAGTGTCTGTGAGCTGGTGGGGAGCAGGATCTCCCAAAACAGAGACATTGGCAGCAGATCCATGCCTGGCTTTGAGGGGATCTGATGTGCAGTGTTGCCCTGCTCTCAAAAATTAACTCAGACTTGCTAATTCAGTTGAGTTGCAGACTCCTGATTCCTGCAGTGAATAAACTGTTTACACAGACAAGTATAAACTTATCTTGTCTTGAGATTAATATGCTAAAATTCCTCTTTCTGCTATCTTAAGCAGCAAGAAGTCATAGATGATATTTCTGGTGGAGGGGGGGCTTGGTTTATGTGGTTTTTCTTTTTCGTATTTTTTTTCCCCTTCCTTCCTAAAGAAAGTTCTATAGCCTGAGCTTGTAAATTAGATTATTTTGTCCCAGGGCGTGCAAATCGACTTTCTCTGTAAGGCAGTGCTTTGATCAGGGACTGAATAGAGCCAGCTTGTGTAAGAGTGACAATTTCCAGCAGAGTGGCCTTTTTCTACCCTCACATCATTTCTGGAGCTAAGTGGTTGCCGGAGAGAGGCCCCACCTCATCTGGTGGGTAGTATGTGAAAGAGTTGGCAGTTCAGCTTTCTGCTTTCGGGGGGGGGAAAAGAGGGAGAGTGGGGGTGAGGAGTGGGGTGCATGGAGATGGCAGGAGGGAGGGCAGTGTTGAGTGGGTGGTTTCTTTTTCCTCTTTTTTTTTTCCGTCCCCTTTTCCTGCCATGTTTGCTTCTTTTGGCAGAAATTCGCATTTTGCCTTTTTATATTCTGCACTTGATTTGGAGATGTTCCCTTTTTCCCTTGATAGATCTGCTTGAGGCAGCCAAGCTCAGCAGTGTAGCACTGCTAGCCTGCAGCAGCTTTCTTCATTTTCTGTACAAAGAGATGGAGGGGGGGGGAAGAGATCTAGGACACTGTTGAGACAACACTACCTCAAAGGTGCCCAGTGTGTAGCCAGGAAATAAATTACCAGCACTTCTCTGATCTGCAACCGTTTGACTTCTTTTTTTTTTTTTTTCCCTTCTTTTTTTTTTTCTCCTTTCCCTTTTTTTCCCCCATCTTATTTTTTTTAATTTCCAACTCCTTTCTGTTTATACTCACTTTATTCCTTTAGTTAAAGTCTCTCCCTCCCACCTCAGAGGTTTTTTTTTTTTTTTTTTTTTTTTGATGTTTGACAACAGTCTTTGAAGATTTTCTACTTCAGAGTAGCTACTGATGGGCTGGTTGTACTACAGAGAGAACAAGCGGGGTTCCTCAGAGTGCGACCAACTGCTCCTGCCGAAGGCAAACGCTGGTGGGGAGGATGTCACTCCATGAGGCCACAGCACTAGCTCATAAAAATCCAGAGCAGACCATGCCTAGTTGCGGTCGTCTTTTCATCCAAACATGGAGACACAACAAGCGTAGCGGGGCCGGCGATGCCGCTGCGGCAAAGTGCCCGCGCCCCGCGCCGCCCGCTAAACATGCCTTGTGCCTTCTGTCCCTGCTCCTTGTAGAGGACCCACCGTCTTCCCAAGGAGATGACCCCGGTGGAGCCAGCTGCCTTCGCCGCCGAGCTCATTTCCCGGCTGGAGAAGCTGAAGCAGGAGCAGGAAACCATGGACTGTCTGGAGGAGAGGCTGCAGCAGATCAAGGAGGTAGGAGGCTTAACCTTCTCGGGGCCGGGCAGAGCTCCATGTGCCACCCGTTTGGAGGGGTGGGAGGGGGCCGTATCCTGCCCACGCGTTTGGGTCGCGCTGCGTTTTTTTTTTTTTTTTTTTTGACATCCCAGTGCGTGCCCCCGTCCTCTTCCATTCATTCCCTGCCATCACTTGTCTGGCAGGATGAGGAGAAGGAGGGCTTGGAGCTGCCCACCAGCCTGCAGAGCAGTCGGGAGATGGTGAACCCCCAGCACCCGCTCTCGCTCCTGCCCTCGGGCAGCTACGAGGAGGACCCCCAGGCCATCCTGGATGAGCACCTCTCCCGTGTGCTGAAGACCCCCGGCTGCCAGTCGCCCGGCATGGGCCGGCACAGCCCCCGTGCCCGCTCCCCCGACCGCCTGCCGACGGGCAAACTGCCGCCCGGCGCGGCCTCGCTGGCGGCCTGCGCCGTAGTGGGCAAGGGCTTCATCACCAAGCAGACCACCAAGCACGTCCACCACCACTACATCCACCACCACACCGTGCCCAAGACGAAGGAGCAGATCGAAGCCGAGGCGGCGCAGCGGGTGCAGTGCTGCTGCCCGGCGGGCAGCGACTTCTACTGCTACCCCAAGTGCAAGGGCCACCCCAAAAACACAGACCCCCCTCTCCCTCCGCTGGAGGCCTTCGGGTAAGTCGTCAGCATCTCTCTCCATTGCACCCGCCCCAAACCATCGCCCATCATCCATCAGGACAGGGGCTAATGGTGGGCTTGTGTCCCTTTTTGTCACCAGCAGGACGGGGACGCTGCTGAAGAGGCCGGGCCGAGGAGTGGAGAGTGTGGCCCCGCCGGCCGGGGACGGGGGGCTGCCCGGCCCTGGTGGGGTGCAGCTCCCGGGGGGTGAAGCAGACCGAGCACAGAACGTCTGGCAGTGGATGCTGGAGAGCGAGAGACAAAATAAGCACAAGCCCCATAGGTAAATACGCAGCTGTCTACAGCAATATCGCTCCCGGTAAATATTTATATATTACATGGGCTGTCTATTTTTACAATCGCTAAAAACAAATGAGACTCTTTGCTCCTCCGGTTTAATATAAAAGCTGTTCCGCAGAACCAGAAAAACCACAAAAATGTCATGTTTTTGGCAATAAACCTCCTTTCATGTTATGACAGACTTTTGAGAGGGAGCGAGCAGAATAGGAGCTGCTATTAAAGTCATATTTTCCAGCTTTTCTAACCCGACTTCTTCCCCTCCCCAAGCACACAAAGCACAAAGAAGGCCTACAGCTCCGACTGCGCCAAGGGGGCCCCCGGCCGCCACCACCCGTGGGGGACCAGCAGCCACCCGCGTGGGGCACAGCCCGCCCACCCCTTCGTGCAGGACCCCGCCATGCCCCCGCTCACCCCGCCCAACACCCTGGCCCAGCTGGAGGAAGCGTGTCGCCGCCTCGCCGAGGTCTCCAAGCCGCAGAAACAACGGTAACGGCCACGGCAGGGACGGTGCGGGTGCCATCGTGGGGTCTGGGGAGCGGCGGGGCCGGGGCGGGTTGGCTGGGGGGTGGTTGGCAGGGAGCTTGGTGGGTGGACATGGATGGTGTCCTTCCCATCCAGCCGTGGGGCCGTGCCACGGGGATGTGTGATGGCGTGGCTTGGCTGAGCCCAGAGGATGAGCCTCCTTAGTCCAAGCTCACCCAGCACCGGCACAAGGAGTTTGAATCCGAGACTATTACTTCCACTCTTTTGATGGCTGTAATTTGCCTGTTTTTCCTCTGGGACAGGCTCCAGCTACATACCAAGTGGGGAATTGGACTGGTTATCATTCATTTGGGTATGGAAGGATAAATTAGCCCACAGCATTTTTAATTCTTCCTTTGATTGTTTACAACATGTGAGGCTTGATACAAAGAGCGAACTTAACGACCCACAGGAGACTTCAATTAAGAAGATTGTATTTCAACAATTTTTTTAAAGTTGTTTTTTCTCTTTTTTTTTCCTCCCCTTCTTCCCCACTTGCCCTCCCCTTCCCCACTTCAGATGTTCAACCTCAAATCAGCAGAGGGACCGAAACCACTCCGCTGCCATTCAGGGGGGAAGCACCCCTTTCTGCAATGCAAGTGTAACGACAGAAGAGTGAGTATTGCACATGCAGAAAAGGATTGGGAAATAAATATATGTATATATCTCATAATTATATTTTCATTAAATGGATTGTGCTTTGAAAGGAGAGGAAATTCTTCTATCTGAAATTTCATCTTTCAAACATTCTTCTTAAAGAACAAAACATTTTCAAATCTTGTCTCTGGCTCTTTTTAACTTGCATTCCTGTAAAGTGGACAAAGATTGGATTAGTCTAATTACAGGATGGTTCTTTTAACAAGAAATCTGCTACAGAGAAGTCTAAAATGGCCTAAATAATTAAAGTTTTCTTTCTTACCCTCTTCATCTTAAGCAATGAGTAATGTTTGAAGTCCAGACTGAGCCACCTGACTAGAGCCTTTCATTTTTAATTGGTTGACCTTAAGTCCACCAGCTGTCTTTGCTAGCAGCTTTTTTTCTGAAGCCACTCTACAAAGACTTAGAACAAATTAGGAAGACTAAATTACTGCGGACTAACACTTTGTGACCTTTTGACATGCCAAGTGTACATTGCCTCAGAAGCAGTTGTAGGTTTGGCTGCATGGTATTCACTAGAGCGTTGCCATTTTGCTGGGTAATATTGTTTTAATTCTTTAAGAAGGGTTCCTTAGTTGCAAATGGCAAAATCTGGTTAATTTTATCCTCACTGGGAAAAATAAGATTACCTGGGTGCTTCAGGTGAAGAATCTGGCAATGGGTTTGCTTTGTGGTTTTGTGCATGAGGGGAAAGCTTGGCAGGTGTTTTGTGTGAAGGCAGATGAAACGAGCCTTTTAAAATCCAAGGTGTGCAGTCCTGGGGCTCACCAGGTACAGCGAGCTTGTGGTGAGCCCTACACCTGCTCACAGGGCCTGTGGTCCTGCTCTGATGCTTCCAGCAGGCATCCAACCAACCTCCATCCCTTGGTTCCCTCATCCATTGGATGGTGTGAAGTCCCTGTGATGCTGTGATTCCAAAAGGGAATGGCTTCAAGCTGAAGGAAGGTAGATCTAGGTTAGATATGAGGGAGAAATTCTTCCCTGGGAGGGTGGGGAGGCCCTGGCACAGGGTGCCGAGAGAAGCTGTGGCTTCCCCTGGATCCCTGGAAGTGTCCAAGGCCAGGTTGGAGCAACCTGGGATAGTGGAAGGTGTCCCTGCCCATGACAGGGGGGGGAACAAGATGATCTTTGAGGTCACTGCCAACCCAAACCAGTCTATTATTCCCATCAGGACGTGCTGTGGGAGCCCAGCAAAGAGCTGTGCAAACACATCCCGACAAATTCCCAGCCCAGTACAGGAATATCTGATTTTCAGGTCACACCCAGGGTATTTCTGACAGTGCTGTGTGGCAGGAGCACTGCTGGGTTGAGTGTGGTGAAACAGCCTGTTCTTAAGTGGAAAAATAGAGGGTTTTGTGTGTGTTTTCTGTTTTTCAGTCACAAAGAGCCAAAGAAACTGCCAGTTGTTCACACCTCTCAGTCTAGTGAGTTGGTTGTCACCTATTTTTTCTGCGGAGAAGAAATCCCCTACAGGAGGATGTTAAAGGCCCAGAGCCTGACACTTGGGCACTTTAAAGAACAGCTGAGCAAAAAGGGAAATTACAGGTAAGAATCTGTGATTTGTTTTTTCTTCAGTGTGTTATAACAAGTCAAAAGAATTAGCAGCTCTTTTGCAGGGCTACCTGCAGGGACACGTTGGCCTCATTTCAGAGGCTGTGGATCATCTTACTTCCCACTCAAACCAGGAGCAACTTGGAGACAGAAAAGGTGCCCTGAGCCACAGCTTGGCTGCAGGGTCACCTCCTCCCCACCTCCCCAATTGCTTTAGAATTTTTGCTGCAACCCTTCTCCAAAAACTTGAATACCGGGGAAATCTGGGATGGCTTTGTTGCAAAGGTGTGGAGTGGTGGGATTCAGTTTCCAAACTAGGGTCAGATTTCCTCTTGGTGTTGATGTCCTGCTTTGCCTACTGTCTTAATTGTTTCATTTTTTTTGTTATCTTTTGCAATGCTGTGGCTGTAAATGGGGTCAGTGACAGACTGGGATGGTGCAGCTGAGGGACACAGAGCTGAGGTGGAGCTCCCTCACTTTTCTCTTCATTAGGGGAAAAAAAACCCTCTGCCCTGCAGGGGAAGTTCACCAGCAATACCCAGTTCCTCCTCAGAAAAGTCAACAAACCCTGCCAGTCTGGTTTCCAGGGCCCAGCTCCCAGTTCGACCAGTTTGCTACTTCCTCTGCTCTTCTAGTTCCCATGGCAGTAGCTTCACATTGGTTCTTTTTATGACCTTTCCCACAAAAGATCTGGACACTCTTGGGGTCCTCTGTTGGTCACTTCTCCTGCAGGTTGAGCAGGAATGGGACATTTTTTTTAATTTGCATTGAATTTGGTGGTACTTCAGAGAACTGGGGGTTTTGCCCTCTAACTGGCAGCCTCTGATTTAACCTCCCAGTGGTTATTTGGGTTTGGTATGAGGAATTCCCAGCTTGTTCACACCATCACTGGTCTCTTTAGCTTTGGGAAGTCCACCCATGCAGCCCAAAGGTTGGTCACCCATGGGTGCTCTCAGGTTTGGGGATGCTGAGCTGGGGTCTGTTTATGATGGTTGCACAGTGGGGCTGAAATATTGCCAATCCTTCCCCAAAACCATCTTTGCAGCCCACCCAGCTGCCATCAGATGGCACCACCCTGCAGGAGAGGTCCCTGGGCTTCTGGCACCCTTGTGCCATTTTCCAGCCCTTAAAGCATCTCCCACTGTGCTCCTCCTCATGATTTCCAGACCAATTTCCCTGGCCTCACCACTGCTCTGCCCCTGCTCAAGTGGCTGTGTAGTCCCACCCTCCCCCCAAAATACCCTCTTGTTAATGTTTGTTTGTTTTATGTGACATTTCTTGTGTGATGCCCGAGTGCAGGACTAGGCTACTAAAACCTCTGTGGCCCAAAAGCCCCTCCAGGTGCAATTATTTGTGCCTTGTCAGACTGTAATTACTTTAGAAAATGTTTTTAAGTGACTGACAAGGATGAAACAACGTTTTGCTTAGATCTCACCCCTTTACACCTGGGTAAAGACAATACAGAAATTTATAAAAGGAACTTGGGTACGTGCCCAGTATTTTATCTTGCACAGACACAAGGTGAAACTAATTACACAAATGTGTGTACCTCCAGGGAATCATTTTGATCTAAGCTTTGACTTTTGGCTGGACTTTGAGTGAAACTGCGGGTGACCTTCAGGGAAGAGGTCCGCAGTGCCCGGAGTAGCGTGTGTGTTACGGGGAGGCACTAACTAGGCCGCTTTGGTCACATCTGGCATTGATTTCTTTTTAAGGCACATTTAATAAGCATGTCTTTGAAGCCGTTGCCTTTCATTTAATGCACAAAGACATGCAGAAATGCTCTGCTCTCCAAATTCTTTATTGATTGGATCAGTTTGCGAGGCGGGTACCTCAGGCTCCCGCGATGCCAGAGCCGCGCGGCCTGGCCCTGCCGTGGGGCAGCCGCTGGGAAGAGCTGCCTGCCTTTCCACCCTCCCTCCTCCCCAAAAAAAGAAAAAAAAAAGCAGAAGGAATTAAGCAGTGATTTAATACTGATGGCGTTAACGAAAAACAAACATACACGCACAGAAAAAGTGGGTGGTGTCGGGTAATCCGAAGATGGCAGCGGTTCAAAACAGAGCTGTAAGGCCGGGCCTGCTCGCCTCGATTGGTGCCAGATGTCCCAAAAAATAAAATTAAAAAAAAAAGGAGCAGAGCTTGCCACATAAAATATGTTTCAATGGAAAGCCCATTTCTGAGCAAATAAGAGCAGAGTGACTTGTTTGAATATGTTGTGGGGGTGGATTTTTTTTTTTTTTTTTGCTTTGCCTCCTCCTTTTCTTACTTTTCCCCGTTTCTCTGCAAAATAAGGTTGTAATTATGTAAAAGGTCATAGTGTGTTTTCTCAAATAAAAATTTTGTAAACACAGCCAGGGCTTGGGCTTGAGGAGGAAGTTCTTGGGAAGAGTGGCTGTTAGCTGGAGAGAGGAGGGAAAGTTCTTTGTAATTCATTCAAACTTTGCTTGGGTTTTTTAGCTTTATTTCAAGGCTTCTGTCCTGGGGAATTGTGGCCTTGACCTATAGCATGGAAGTTTGTGGGAGTTGGGCCATTGATTTCCATGAGTTCAGGCTCTGAAGGACTTAAATAAGATGCTTTTTACTTGTTGAGCCATTAAAGATGTGACCACGTGTCAATTCATCTTGGAATGACTACAGAAATAAATCCTAACCATACCTGGACTAAATGGAGCTGGTGTCATTCCTTTGACTAAAAAGAGGGATCTTTTATCCCCCTACCAAAATAACTTTAATGTACCCTGAAAACAGAGATTTGCAGGCTGATGTGACTAATTTAAAAATGTGTAATAGAACAGTCACTAAATGAAAAAATAGAATGCTAAGATCCTGCTGTGGCTCTTTCAGTTCTGGTAGTAGAAGTGAGTTCCTTTCCCATCCTAAAAAACAAAAAAAATCATAATTACAAACCCCTTTTCCCTGACAAACATCTGCCAACCCCAGTTGTCTGGAAACTACAAGGGAGGAGTTAATTTTTTTTTTTTTATATATCTATTTTTTTTGTTTGTAATCCATCTGATGAAGTTTTTTCCATCCCTGGCAATCAGATGGCAAAGCCCTTTTCCAAGGGAGCAGGCACATCCAAGGAGGTGTTCGGCGGCAGACGGACAGACTCCCTAAATGCTACCCCTCTGAATGGAAGCCCTTCATTTGTGCATATGCAATTAAGCAGCCTTAGAAGGAAGAAAGCTCCAAACGGGATAAAAGGAACCTTTAATCAAGAAGCTGAACGGTCTAATTCAGGATAATAGAGGGGTCCTTACTGTTTGACACAGGAGGGGTGGGGGTGCTTTTTGTCTCTGGGAGCGTTGGCTTCATGATCTAACGACCCGGAGCAAAAGAGCAGGAATGCAGGACACTGCTACTTGACCTCCCCGTGTCACCCCGAGGGCTGGACCAGGGCTCTGCGACTGCTCGGGAGGCAAATACAGGAGTTTCTGTCACTTAGCATGGATATGTGAATTGGTTGTTCCCAATGAGAGCTCCCAGGATGTTTTTTTTCAACAGGAATACCACAGAGTTTCAGCTTTTGCGTTGCAGGAAGCTGGGAATGGGTTGCTTTTAATCCATCCTTTTAATAACAGTTGCTAATTTTAATGTTGGGCTTGAGCTTTGAAACAAGAAAACACATGAAAGAAAGAAGGTGGGGAGAGAGGGAGCCTTAAGAATGCTTCGCTTTGAAATTCTATTTATTTATTTTTTAAATAAGATATTTGACCAGAAATCACTGTGCTTTCTAATTTTCTTTATGGTTGGGGATATCCACTACCAATGTGTATAATTACTCACTGTAGGAACTGTTGTCACCTCTGAGGAGCACAGCCCTGCTCCCTCTGTCCCATCACATCCCTGCAGCCCCGGGGATGCTTTCATGTCACAGGACCCGAGCACCCCTGAGGTTTTCCTGGAGGAACATCCTAGGAGGGAGAAACAGAAAATGTTGTGGTTAAAAGAACTGGCAAAGCATCCTTTGCTTTACCTTTTGATTTTTAACTGTGTTTTAATTCTCTTTACCACAGATACTACTTCAAAAAAGCAAGCGACGAGTTCGACTGCGGGGCGGTGTTTGAAGAGATTTGGGAAGATGAAACCATCCTGCCCATGTACGAAGGAAGGATTCTTGGGAAAGTAGAAAGGATCGATTGATGGCGTCTGTGTTTCTTAAGAAAAGTTAAGCTAGAAAAGTCTTTGGACACACAACAGTAGTGATGACAAGGAAAGAAAAAAACTCTGAAGGAAAGTTTTGAACCAATGAAGAAAAAAAAAAAGTGAAGTCTATGAAGACTTTGCTGAATTAGCCTTAGAGGAAAAAAAAATGGCATTTATTATTCATGAGTTGGGTACTGAGATGATAAAAACCCCAGACTATTTATTAGAAACATGACCACTGTTGGCTATCGGAGATGCAGACCGTGTTTGAGAGACTTCCATACATAATATATGATTTCCTGGGGATCTGAAATCTATGGACTAAGAGAAACTGTGTATAGCTTACCTTAACAGTAATCCTTATTGATATTTATTGAACAGTCTGTTTTCCCTTAAGTCCAGTTTTTGGATATGCTGCTTTAACAATGGAGAAGAGAGGGGCTGGGAAGGGGGGTGAGGGGAGGAAGGATTATTTTATTTTTTTACATTGTTCCCACTATCTAAAACTTAGAAGTTTGGCGATGAGCGCATTCGTGATGATTTTTTTTTGAAGGGGGAGGAGGGAAGGAGTGACATCACGCCCAGTATTTCTCCGAGTGAAGATAAAACTTTTCTAAAGAAATAATAATAAAAGCCGAAATAAAAATACTGTCCTACCATTCATCTAGAGACCGGTGCATTTTAATCTATGCTGCTCTAATTTGAAATAAAGGTCTTAAGCATTAACTCTGTTAGATGCAATATAACACCAGGAACTTGTTATTTTGTCCATGGATTTCGGTGGGATGAGGTTTTTGCTTTGCTGCTGTCACTGGTGTCCAGCGCCTCTCGGTCGAGGCAAGGTAGAGCAAAACCCCAAGCCTGGGAGAAGTGTAGAAGGAACCATCCCATTCCCATACTTAGCACACCAAAAGGTGAAAAACACGTGTATTCCACAGAGCTAATTTTTAACCATTCAATATTAGCACTGCTTGCATTTTGGTGCTGTGTAACTACAACAGGGCCTATTTTCAACCTGTGAGGCATCATGTGGTGGGTTTTTTGGTTGGGTTATTTTTGCCTTACCACCCACAGGAGGCCGTGGGAGATGTGAGTGGAGCTCTGTGTGTGAGTGTGGTGGGGTTTGGGACAGAGAGAGACCCTTTCCTGAGAAAGACCTTGCATTTCGACAGTTGGGTTTTGTGTTGATTAAGTTAATCTGTGCATTCTGTTTGCCATTGCTACTTTGTGTAAGTCTGTATATATTGTAGAAAATGTATGGTGAAAATATTAATACACTATCTCTAGTGTTTTTAAAATTTAATCAGTACAGTACCTGTGCCTGCATGGTGTTACAGACCATGTGTCGCCCTATATTCAGGGTTCAAGCTTTCCCTTGTTTGTTTAAGGGGTTTATGTATAAATATATTTTATGCCTTTTATTACAAGTCCTGTACTCATGACTTTTGCCATGGCATTTTGTTCTACTTATACTGTAAATTATGCATTATAAAGAGTTTCATTTAAAAAAAAAATTACTTGGTACAATAATTATTGTAATTAAGAGATGTAGCCTTTATTAAAATTTTATATTTTTCAAATTAATATTGTCTTGACTTTTTTTTCACCCTTAATGCCTTAAAAGGTTTTTTTTTTCTCATGTATGATGGTGGCTGGAAAGAGCTGCTGAGCTCTGCCCTGTGCTCTCCCTACCTTGGCAGGGGCTGTTGTAGCTGGAGGAGACAAGGCAGAGGCTGGAGCTGCTCCTCAGTGTGAGGATTAAATAATTTACAGCTCCTTCAGGTAACTCCCCTACAAATTTAGCCTGGCCTTACTGCCCAGACTGCACTGCTGAGCTCACCTGATGAGGCTGATGGAGGTGTGACTTCCAAAGGGATGTGGTGGTCCCCAAGCTGGAGCTCTTCTCATGGCACATCCCAGGGCTTTGGTGGTGAGCATGGTCACAGCTTCCCCCGGTGTGGTTGAGCCGTGGCTGCTCATCTACATCCCCTGCCAGAGTAAACCCAGCTTTGTAAAGTCCTGAGCAAAACCCAGCTCTGTAAAGCCCTGGCCCACATGGCAGCGTTGGGATGAACTGGAGAAAGGTTTGCTGGAAGTGGCTGAGCAGGACGAACACAGGGAGCTCCTCCCTGTGTCCTCCCCCCTTGCCTGTATTTATGGCACAAAACCTATTTTATAGCTGAACGAGGTTAATTTGTTCCTGAGGGAAGCTGCCCATACCAGGGATGGATTTGTCTCCCAGCTGTTGCCCAGACCTTCCCCAGCTCAAGCGAGTAACGCTGGGAAAGCAATTGTGGAAGTGCTTTTGGTCTGTCCTGTTGGTAACCAGAGCCAGCCCTTTGCTTCTGCCACCCCAGTGGGACTGACTAGGGTTTCTTTTTTTTTTTTTCCCCCCTCTCTCCACCCTATTTTTTCTATGAGGTTTTAAATTATCTGGGTTATTTTGTGTGTTTGAGAAGACTTCATTTAAAACATCAGTAAAACTTGTATCAAAGGGCTCAACTTCACACCGAGTACACAGAGCCCAGGACTGAATCCTGCAGTTCAAGGGAGCTGCAGGCAGTTTTACACATTTAAATGGATGGTGCCTTGTTTTAAAAAAACCATCTGAAGTTCATGGGGTTCATCTTAATTGATAAGCTGGACATAACGGATGGGTGTAGGGAGACTTCAACAACATAAGGGAAGAAAGATTTTTTTTCCCCCTTCTCTCTCTTTTTTTAGTCTACCATCAAAGGTTGGGAACTTAGCACTACATCGTAGTATTATTTTTCTTCTGCTATTAAAATGAATCACACTGTGCCTAATTCTTCTTGGGAAGATGAATGTGTTTGAGGCAGCTTGAAGCCATTCAGTGCCTCACAAGCCTTTGCATCTTTCTATCAATGTTCCAAAATACTCACCTCTGTTTTTTGGATGTCTGTAGAAACAAAATATAAAATGGCTTCAAATACATGGCAGGCTGTTTAGTGGAGATGAAAGGGTATTTGAATAGTCTTTTTAAAATGAATGAAAAGTGAATACTCTCTTCTGTTTCAATTATAAGTGGGACATGGAGCTTGTTAGACACCAACTTAATGTGTGACACTCTGAAAATGTTCACCTACCTTCAGTGGTTCAGAAACATTTTGTTTTTGAGCTTGTCTCGGGATAAAGATCGTGATTACAGGTCTGGCATGTTCACTGCTAAATGGAGAGGCAGCGTGGGAAAGTTCTGCTCTTACAGCTTAAAAGTAACATCCAACCAAATTTTTTTTTAACAGTACAGAAGATTGAGAGAGAGCCTTATTTTCACCCAAGTGGGTGTGCTTTTTTTTTTTTTTAAGTTTAGCTTATCAGGTTTAACAAAAACTATGTAAACTCATACTGTAAAAAGTGCCCACAGAGCTGCTTGTGGTGTTGGAATGTCCTGTGTTAGATCCTTCCAGAGGAGGGATCAGAAATGTTCCCATCTGGGTCCTTTTCCAAAGGAAAGACCTGAAATATCCTAGGGCTTGGGTCCTTTTCCAGAGGATGGACCCAAAATACTCAGTTTGGATGGGTCCTTTTCCAGAGGAGGGACCCAAAATGTCCCGATTTGGATCCTTCCAAAGGAAAGGCCCAGAATGTCCTTGTTCTGGGGCCTTTTCCAGAGGAGAGACCCAAAATGTTCTGATCTGGGTCCTTCCAGAGGAGGAACATCAATACCAAGAGCCCTGCCCTGCAGATCCAAACCCAAGCAGGGCTCCAACACTGCCTGAGTGATCCCCAACCACTCCACACACTTAAATCACACCAATACTTAACACTTAGCACATTTTTCGTCCTCGAAGCAGACTGGAAACACTCATTAAACCCCACAGCACCCACGGAGGGAGGTAGCCCTGCTCTCCTTGGACTGGAGCTGGTGGATAATTGCAGGAGAGCTTCAAAGCCCTGTGTCTGGGTGATGGTCCAACAAAAACACCAGCCCTGGTTATGGCACAATTAAAACGTGTTGATGGACCTTTAACGGTCCTCGGAGCGCTTGGGGCTGTGGAGCCTGGAGGGAATCATGGGCATGCATTGCCCTGAGGCTTTTTGGGGGAAAAAAGAAACACTTTCCCAAGTGTTTCACAGCTGGAGTTCGTTGGGAGCTTGTGGCGATGAGCCACAATGGTCTTGCTGGAAGCATCGTGGGGTGGGGATGGGCTGGGCTGTGCTGGGGAAGGGACAAGGGACAGCTGTGGGGCTGGTTCTCCTCTCTGAGTGGGGACAAGGACTTTGGAAGCCTGGATTTTGCTTCCCTCGGCAAAAACCAGGCTGCATTTGGATGCACAAAGCATCATAGCCCGTGCTCGTGGGTCTCTCCTCCAGCCCAGCTCTGACAGGTCTGTCACAGCAGGTACAGCATCTTGTTTTGTTCTTTTCTCTCTACCCTAAATGTTGGGCATTGCCTGGCACAAGGGTGCAAAATGTCCGAGCCAGCATGTCAAAACTGCCCCCAAAATCATGAACTGAGAAAAACAATAAATAAAAAAAGTAAAAACACCCCTCCCTGCACAAAGATACCGACTGGATGTTACTTTGAACAGCACTGGTATTGGGAAGGTGCTTTGCATTGGTGAAGTCCCACAAAAACTCCCTTCTTTTCCCAGGTGCTGGGATCAGGAGCACATCCAGTTCCTCCCAGCCTTTCCCAAGTCTCCCCAAGGCTGTTCTCTCCCCTGCACCTTGGGAGTTTATTCCCTCTAAACCCGTGAGTGAGCTCTGTGCCAGCTGGGCTGGAGCATCTGCTGGTTCACACTCTGCCTGGCTGGTATTGACAATTATATTCCCTTCCTCTTTCACCTTCCATTAACCTCATGTTCCTCAAACACCTTCATCCAACTACTCCATTCCGGTAGCAACCTCAGATTAATTAAAAAGGAAAAAGAAAGGAACACTCTGTCTTTAAATGAGGTTCCTATCCCATTCCTTTCAAATGCTCTCTCTTAATCACAGAGCCCAGAAAACACCCACACAGAGGAGGCTGGAGAATTATTTAAGGCAAATCATCTTCCTTCCTCTTCTGAAAAAAGATCAGACTAGTTCTGGATGGTGAGAGCAGCTCTGGTTCAGGTCTTTTCCATTCTTCCCAGAAATGTCCCTGATTCCTGCCCACAGCCTGGCCCAGCCTCCCCACACTCCTTTCCCCCTCACCTTCATTAGCATGTTACTAATCATAATGAAGAGTCCCAGGATGAATTTTTCTAACATTTAAACCATGGCCTGCCATATGTTTTAGCTTCTTTTAAATTAAATGAGTGTTGTAATGTGTTTAATCTTCAGGGAGCACTGAACCCACATAGCAAGAGAGAAGGCTAATTTTGGACATCAGATCTAGGTGATAGCATAATTTCAGACAATTTTGGCTGACCTCCCTGGGCAATGCCCTTCATCTCTTTCATAAGAAGATCTATTTTTAGGGAAGAAAGCCCATTAAGTCTTGCCTTCCTTAATTCAGCTCTTCACATGATAAGATTTGACAGGTAGACCTTCTCTTTTTTTATTATTATTATTTTTTAAAAAGAAAACCGAAAGACCCTCTGGGAATTCTGGCTTTCAACATTTGTCTTGGGCCCTGCAGGAGTCTGGAACATCTCTGAACCCTACAGTTCGTCCTGCTTTGAAACCTCCGCCTCGTCATTCCTCATGCACGTCGCCCGCGCTGCCTTCTCATCTGCAGTCACAGCACTCCTGGCTCCCTGCTCCCACTGCTGTGCCAGCTCTCCTTGCCTTCCCTTCCCTCTTGCTTCTGCTGTGTTGGCTCAAAGCGAGCTCTCCTTCCCCTCTAATCCTTCAAAAGTCAAAGGATAAATGGGATGCATGGCCGGGGTGGTCCTACCTCGGCTCTTCCCTTTCCCACTGCTTGCAGAGCTGCACCCTCAGCTTTGTCCTTGCAAGGGAGCCCAGTCGACCCCTCAAGGTCCCATCCAGCCCTAAACAGGGACAACACAGGGTCCACCAAAACCCCTCCAATCCCCTCAAAGTACTTGCAGATGGCTGCAGCAGCCTGGGAGATCTTGGTACAAAGGGGTTGTGCCTTTTGCAAAGCTCATTTCCTACAATGCTTATATCCCTAAAGGTTTCTGGTAGCCATACAAACACAATCTTTCCCCAAATATTTCACAGCAAGTCTCTCCTCTACAGGTACAAACGTTAAAGGATCACACAGCACCTGAGGGTCTTCATGTTCAGGGACCAGCCAACCACTCCCCCAGACCCAGCAGGACAGAGGCAAAGTGCAGGTTTGTGAATCAGACACCACTCCTGGGAATGATGCTGTGAAACCAGCTGGTATCCAAAGATGATTCAGGAATAACATGGGGACAGCTGATGAAATGGTCAGTGGAGAGTCCCTTCTGGCCAGAATGGCTGTGGAGGGGTTAAGCCCTACCCGTGGTGCTGCCATGCAAAACCCAGGCAGAGCACCAGGGTTTTGCATTGAGATTCAAATGCCCAGATCAAAGCAGAGCTCCAGGAAGGAAGAGCCAATTTAGGTTGGAACCAGAGAAAACTTTCTCAGCTAACTTCTGGGAAGTGAAACAACCAGGTTTCAGAAAGCCTCTCTCAAAAGGGAGAGGAGTTTCCACAGGAGCAGAGGAGGTGGCCCTCGCCCTCTCCTCCCAGCCAGGGAATTATTATTGGCCACCAGATCCAACACACCCCATCACAATACCCGCCCTGCTCTTTTGAAACAGCCACCAAAATGTTCCTCCCCAGCCTTCCAGAAAAGGATGAGCTCGAGCGAGTCCTGCCAAGCACAGCCCAGTGCTGGTGTCCCTGTGGCACCTGGTGCCAGTGGCATCCACATCCCGGCGTTCCCAAGAACTGCCACGCAGAGCTAAACACCCAGAGCCTGCAGAGACAGCTCGTGTCCAAACTGGGCTTCATGGCCTTTGGGATGGCTGCTGGCCCACAGTCCAACATTTGATGAAGGAGCCAAAATACTATTTCCAACTTTTTCTTCCTTACTGTTTATTCCAAAGCAAACAAACAAACGAAAAAAAAAAAAGTTTGAGAGTTTAGCTTTGCTAATTTATGACTCTGTGCTCTGTCCTTTCTCCTTTGGGATTCACTGCCCTGACCTTGGATACGCCGGGAAGAGGAAGGAGAGCTCTCACCTTGCCAGTGTGAAAGGTTGCCAGAGCAGGGAGAAAGTGTCTACTCACTTATTCTAGGAGCATGTAGTGCTTTTGTGTTTCAAGCCTTTGTAGATTTGCAATGCCTTTAAAACCCCTCACAACTGTCCAATGTGGGGTGTTTAATTACCAGGTAAAACTATTTTTTTAGACTCCATTTAATTATTTGATTGCACAGTAACCAAAGAGTGTAAGAGGGCTGTAGCCAGAAGGCACTTCAAAGCAATGCCTTGATGTTTCTTAGTGGGCATTAATGGTTTCTGAAGGCAGGAGATTGTTTAAAAAAAATATTAAAACCCTCCTCATGATCCCGCCAGCAATCTCAAAAAAATGCATAAACACTGGAATCCTCTGCCAGGGAAGAAAAAAAAGAGTTCAAAGGGATCTGAGAGTTTTCATGTAAAGTTTAGAGTTTAAGGCGTGACTGTTGGCTACGGAGCCCCACTGTTTGAACTCTTGTTTATTAAAAACAGTTTCCCAGCATTTCACAGGGTTCAGAAAGACAACAGCAAAGTGCAGCCTTTTGCACAGCGCAGCCTTTAAAGGCTCCATTGATTTCTACCTATATGTTTTATCTCTTCTTTCTTTTTTTTGATCAAATGCTGAAGTTTAGCACAATATCCAAGAGCAGGCTGAGCTGGGGCTGTGGTGGAAAGAATCACTCTGGAATAAGAGTTTGACTTTACTTTTTAAAATACTTTTTAACAGTTCACTCCAGACTCTCCAGTGCCCCAGAAGGCTGGATGACAGCAGCAGCAGAATTAGGAAATGACAACTTGGCTGGCCCCAGACTCCAACTGCCTTTTTGATATTATCGCCAACCCTCCAGCCTTTATCTGAGCCTCAGCTCTCAATCAATGTCCAGCCAAACAATTGGCCACTGGGAAATGAAAAGTCCTTTTTTTTTTTTCCTCAGGGTGGGAGATAATCCTTCAGCCTGTCCTGTCAGGGCATGCATCTTATTTTTGATGAGCCCACCACCACACCGAGAGCAGGCTCATTCTTTTCTGTGCTTACACATCTCTCTCTCCCGTGGCTTCAGCCAGCCTCACTTGTCCAAAAAATCCTACTTTTTAAAGTCAAGGGGTTTTATCTAGGAATGAAGGGAAGGGGAATCTGCAGCTTGTTGCAGCTTGGTCCTGTTGGCCATGGCTGGGGAAGAGCTGGGCTTTCAAGGGGGTGGCAGCTGGACCTGCTGGATGATTCACAGCAAGATTCCACAAGAAGGGCAAGGAGAGGAGACACACAGGAGCACTGGGAAAATCCTGTGCTGTCCTGGGAAAAAAGCTTGCAGCTGAGTGTTTTAGCAAGTTCCTAAATCTAACTGGAGAGATCTAAAGATAACACGGCTCAGAGCCGCCCCAGGTTTGCCTTTAACAACAGAGGGGTCTAGAAGTACTGCCAGAAGATGTTGTAAAGGCACATTAGGAGCAGAATTAAAGCAAACATAAAGCAAAACAAACAGAAACATCTGCTGAGCAGGTAGCCTGAGAATAAACTCCTTATTAAAGCTGTTCTGCAGGCTGAATCCTCAGCTCCAAGTCACAGGGGCGCTGCCAGGTGACATTGGCCACTGTTCTGACACAGGAGAGAAAGAGCTAATAATAGTGTCACGTCAAAGCCCAGCTTTGCCTCCCTCAAACACATCAGAGGGGAGGGAAAATAGGATGTGAAGGCAACAAACAGGGGTTTGTTTGAGTTTCTGGCTCAGTCCTGCCAGGCTGCTCTTCAAATGTGGCTGGGAGCTAATGAGAGATGCTCCAGAGAACGTCTCCATGCTCAGAGGGCTGCAAGCTGGAGCAGGATGGGGGAAGATGGAGAGAGGATTTCTAGTCCTCCCCTGAGGGAAATGGGTGTATGAGATGGAGTATGGCAGGTCCAGGTGAGATCAGGCCCAGGGCATTTAAATGACACCCAGGATTTTGCAGCAGAGTCGCTGCATTCAAACCTGAGGACAAGAAAGAGCATCTTGTTGACTGAGATGCTCTCTGTGAGGGACAGCATGTGAAAACATCTCACCTGATTCATAGTTACAGAGATAAGCTCAGGTTTTAAAAGGAGTGGGGAAAGAAACTGAAAAGGAAAAAAAACACACAAACAGAAAATCTAGAGGAAGGAGAAGCAAATTTCTTCCCCTTACACAGCTGATGGCAAAGTGCTGCTGCAAAGATGCCCCAACAACCAGCCCCAGCCATAGCAGAGAGCTGAGGTTATCCTCCTGCCATCCCCCAGCAAAAATCTCCTCCTTCCAAACTCCAGGGATTGACGGAAAATATGAACTTAATTTTGGGCTCTGTTTTCCTTAAATCGGCGCAGTTCCAGTAAAATCAGATTAAAATACCTCCAGTTCCTGATGTTTGGGGATATTTAAAGTCAGATCAAAGCACTTTTAACCAGCCCTTTTGGTAGCAGGTTTGATGAGAAACACAGGTGCAGGAATACACGAAGCTGGGCTGATTTAAATGCTGCCTTGCACTGCTGCTTCTGATCCCTTAAATATCAGCTGGGGGCGGGCAGAAGGAATGGATGGATGATGTTTGCAGAGATTACCTTTCTTTTTTTTCCTGGGTGCAATTTGAGCTGCTTCACTTTCTGCATGAAAACTTTAACTTGCCTTTTTTTTTCCCTTTAATAATTACATGGAGAAAGAGACTGTCAGGCCACAGAGAGTTGGAGGGTAAAGTGATTTATAGACCATAATCCTTCAAGCACAAGACACTGACTTGTGCTTGTGAGGGACCAGCACAAGCTCCACAGTTCATGCACAGAGACCTGAAGGTCCAAACCCCCCACACAGATGAACTTGGGGTTGTTTTCTGCAGAATTAGCTGGTTCTGGTTGGACTGAGGGAAATTGGAGAACTAAATCCAACCCAACTGTGCTGGGTGAATATGAAACTCTGCAGAGTTCCCCCAAACCCAGCAGTGGTGGTGGATTTGGTGGGCACAGGATGCAAAGGGAAGCTGATGCAGGGACTGGCTCCTCCTTTGGCACATTGGTAGCAGCATTTTTTAGGGATTTTTGGATGACAGATTTCACCCAAAAGGCTTGGTGATCTTGGGTGTCTCTCTCCTCTTGCCTCCAGACAATACCAGCTCCATTCAAACCACACCCTGTTCCCTCAAAATGAAGGAAATGAAGGCTGGTTAAATTTGATCATTTGACAAGGCCTATTAAAAGTTGTCACTGTTATAGTTCAGGAAAATCAGTGTGTTTCTTACAAAGGGTTCAGCCCTGTTTGTTGACAAATGATGTGACCCCAGCAATTCATCCCCAGTGGGACAGGATGGGAAGTACTATAGGATTTTCTCTGCTGGGAGCTTTCAAGTTTTATTGTGTGCAATTAAAATGCAGATGAATAACATAGTAAAATAATAAAATGCTCCTCATAAAAGTGCCCCATTGAAACAAAACTGTCAAAACACAAGAGGAAAAAAAAAGACCAACAAAAGAGCAAACATTGCTTCCTCTCAAAATATCATGGAAGTTTAAACAAACTCCCTTATCAGGAGATCCCAAAGCCAGTGGTTCAGTTACAGTTTCCCATCTGCTCATCCATAGCTCCTCAAGAAGTTCCTGGGGCTCACAGTGGTTTGTTCCTCACAGCTCCCCAAAAGCTGGGCTGCCAGGAAGGTCCCCAAGCCCCACATCACCCCTGGGTCATCTCAGCCCCATCACCACCCCAGTCACCACCACTGTCCCCACCTGTGGTCCCAGGTGACCTGGGGTTGGAGGGACACACAGGGACCCTCTCCTGGCCCTGCTTTTGCTAACATGCCCCAAGCTTCATATTTGTGAACTTTTTTCATTTTTCACATGATTTTGCTGCAAAAGGGATAATCAAAACCTTGCCAGCACTGTGCTGCATTTGTGTATAATACATTGTTTTAACAGAGGTGCTGTCAAGTTATTTAATAAGAGGCACAGAAAAAAAACAGGCTCAGACTGTCAGCTCAAGTGCTGGGAAGTCAGAAAGTGTCAGATTTGTGATTCCCACTTGAACTGAACATGCACAGAGAGGGGAATAAAGCCAGGACATCAGCTGTGATAGAGCCCAAGCTGGATGTGGCCGTGGGGTGGGTGGTGCAACCCCTGGCACACAGTGGGGATGTGGTGGGGTTGTGCTCCTGCCAACATCACCAACAGGTCCCTGGTCCCCACCCCAGCAAATCTTCTCCTGCAGATCCATCTGTCATTCCCTGAGCCCCCACCTGGACTTCTACATGAACAATAAAAGCACAGTAAAATCCTAATAATAGTAATGAAAAGAGAGCGATGTTTTCCTTGTGCTAAATGATGGGGCTGAACAGAAAACAATAACAGAGATGAAAAACAAACAAGATGCAGAGCCCAGACATCCAGAAGTCAGACATTAAAGCTGAGGGACAGCAGCTCTCCTGGTACCTTTGGGCCTCAAAGCTGAGCACTGCTCTGAGGAACTCTGGCAAACCAAGGTGGAGTTTTGATAACACACCTGCACTTTGCATTTCAGGTACCTGATCCAGTAGCAAAGGAAAGAAAAACCCTAAACTGAGACTGCTGAGAGGCAAAATCTTCCTCCAGTCTGTGTTTGTGCACTCTCAGAAAGTGTTGAAGTGTATTTTGCAGCCCTATTTCCCCTGGACCTCCCCTGCCACATCAGCCACTGTCACCTGCAGTCCCCAAACTCCAGATGCAGCTCTCCAGATTTCCATCACTGGAGGATTTGTTCCACGTGGAGCATCTCTGAGCAGCTCCTGCTTTCCTCAGTGGCTCCTGCACTTATACTTGAGATTTTTCCGCTTTTTCATACGGTCATTGAACTCCTGTTATCTCCCTGAATTAATATTAATGGCTTCCTTTAAGCTTCTCCTTTAGGTCTCCCTCGTTCCAACAACTTTTTGATGGTTTTGATTCTCCCAGACTCCTTTCTTCCCCTCTCCTCGTGCTGCTTGTCTGCTCTAATCTGCAGCATTGCCCTGAGATAGCATTGGTGACACTTGACCTGAACAGTGTGCAGGGCACGTGGAGCACTGTGGGTTTGGGTGATTCCCTCAGGATTCCAGGTGGGATGAGGGGCTGGGAGTGATGCAGGGACAGCACTGGGGACATGTCAGGGCAGTTTGAACATGCAAAGAGCAGATCTGAAACACCTTGGCCAAGTCACACCTGCACAGAACAGGAGCTGCTGCCACAGGAGGAGACAAATGATAGATGTTGTTCCCTCTGTCCCCCCAAATTACTGCAAAAAATATTTCGATCTGATGAGGAAATCATATTAAGCAGGTTGTTCTGCCCCATAATAAAGTTTGTGGAGGACTTTCCCAGTTCCAAGGGTCTCTATTGCACTGACCCTGCTGGCACTTCCCAACAGCCCCAGAGATACGTGGAGACAGATGCTGTGATGGGGCCTCATCTGCTCCTGAGTTCAGCCCTTCCCTCTCCCCCAGAATATGCTCATCCCATGGACCACTCACAAAGCATCTCCCAGAGGGCAGCTGGTACCCAAATTCCCCTGGGCAGCCTATTTGGGGATGTCCCTGGACTCCCTCACCGCTGGAAAGGCAGCTCACATTAGGCACTACCAAGCTCTCAGCTGACCAAGTTGGGCTCTGAATTCTGTCCAAGATGACACAGAAACACATTGAGCAATACCCAGGCACGTGCAAATCAGGACTTTTGCAAAATGCTGCCTCCTGCCAACTTTCTGGGATGGAAACAGAGGATGCTGACACGTTTGGTCCAAATTTACAGGCTGAGCAATGCTTTTAACCCCTGCAGTCTGCTCAGCCCCTCACCCTGCCTGCTGCCCAGGGCTTTCTGCAGAGGTGGCTGCACAAAGACTCCAAAACAGGGGTCACAAGAATGGGCTCTGGGAGGTTTTTGTCCTTGTGCAGCCCAAGAGGGACAAGACAATGCCCATCCCAGTTACTGCATTAGTCTAAATCCATCCTCTCACTGCTCTAAAGCGTTTGCTTAAGGCAGAGCCTTCTCTCGGGTCCAGGATCTCTTTCTTGCATTTTATGAGGTTTTTTCCTAATTATGGAATCTCTTTCAATCTGGCCCTCCTTTGATCACAGCTGGCCCCAGAGAGAAGTCATCTTGTCTGGATCGACTGAGAAAAGAAAGAGATGAGAGGCAGAAGTGACCTGCCCGGGATGACTAAGAAAATATGCAGCAAGGCAAAGATTTGAAGAGCAGCTTTGCACAGCCACAGCTTTAGAGAAACCTCAGGACAAACCTCCTTCTGTGTGATCAATCACCACATCCTTCCAGGTAAACCACATTTCAAATGAGACCTAGAGGTGAGCCATCAGTTAGCACTTCCTGTGGCTGTTTTGCTCCCCTGGCATGTTCAGGATGAGAATGGACCATTCCTGAGTATCCAAAGGGAATTTCTGAGCCAGGACACATTTCTGGTGCAGGAGAAATCCATCCCAGTTCACCAGCACAGAGGAGACCCCGCTCTGATTCAGCTGACAGACCACAAAGGGCTTCCTATAAAACTCAGCTAAATGAGATTTCTTCAGAAAAGGGCTATTTTCAGTGCCACTCTGATTATTTGCCCTCTGTTGTCTTCCATAAAGGATACTGTGAAGTTAATGATCCAGCCATGGAATTTTAAATAGCTGCTTCATGACTAACAACATGTGCTCCGGATCAGCTCCAGCCTGTATTTACATATTTCCCATGATAAGTCAACATATGGTTCTTGTTTGTAATGTGGAGTTGCACTCTTCATATTATTACCTTTTTTTTTTTTAAATTCTTTTCACAATTATGGGGGAAAACCCCTTTTCTTTTAATTATTGTTGGAAAAAGCACTGTACAAATAAGAAGCTGTTAGGGTAACTAGGAGCCTGCTAATGGCTTTATTTTGATTCCCACTTGTTCCTGAACTGGTTTGTCACACAGGGGCCTAGGGCTGGGTTCACGAGCTCTGTTGGATGCATGAGGTCAGTTCTTCCCCCATCACACCACAGGACAAGGTTTCACCACCCTTCCCAACATCCTGGCAGTGGCACTTTTTGGGAGACTCGCACTAATGGTTTGAATTTCTTCCCTTTTGCATTTGCAGTTTTAAGTGTGTAGATAATTTGTACAACTGTTGTTGGGTTGGCTGGTTTTTTCCCCCCTCCCACCTCTATTTTCCTCCTTACATCAAAGCATCAGCTAATGGCTGGATATAAACATCCTAAGTGCTCTCATGGCATGGCTGGAATCACAGGAATTGGCCTTTTCCACCTCACGTGTTGCTTTGCTCTCCCTGGTGCTCTGCTCCCCTGACTCCCCTCCAACAATTCACATCCCAAGGCTTCACTGATTTCCTTTGGGAGATTATTCCACATGGGAAATGGGCTCTAACCATGAAGAATTTTTTCCTTCAACCCAGTCACAAAGATTATTCCCTTTATTTAATCTTATTACTCCCACTTGAACCAGGCTGAACAATTCCCATCCTCCCTGGGTATTTACACCCCTCTCACACTTGCAGACAGACACCATATCCCACCCTTAGTCATCATTTTGCCAAGCTAAACATATGTAACTCTTTTAATCCTTCCTCATAAATCAGTCCAGCCCTTTCATCATTTTTATTGCTCTTCTCTGAATCCTGTCCAATTTGTTGACATTGTTCTGCTCTTTAGGTGCTTGGAGGATGGATATTCCAGGTGAAATTTCACAGGTCTCACGTCAGGAGGTTAATTACCACAACCTTCCTCTTTGATTTACCTGCACACAGCTCACAGGACAGACTTGATGCTGCAGCCTCCCCTGATGGGAAAAAGGGGCAGCCAGCCCACCCCAAGGTGACCTCAGATGATGCTCCTTTCACTGGGAGCTGGGGATGTGCTGAGCACAGCTGGTGTCTCCATGTGAAACCAGGGAATGGGGGAAAATCCATTCTGGCACCAAAACTCGATTTATTGGTTCTGGCTTTGCACAGGGCCCTGGCAGAGGTGCATCCCAGGAAGCCCCATCCCACTGCTGCACCATCAGGAGGTTTGATCCTGCCCAGTTCATGGTCCTGCTGCCCTTCAGCCTCTGATGGGGGCCTGCACCCACCACCCCTCACACCACAAAACCCCAGAGATTTCTGCTGCAGAGAATCCCACAGCACCACGGGAATTCTCTTTGGATCTCAATGATGTCACTATTCATAAAAATCACAAAGAAGCCTCCAATGTCATCAAGTGCAGCCTTGGCCACTAAACCATAAAGTGCCACGCTTATTAATTTTTTAACACTTCCAGGGATGGTGACTCTACTACTTCCCTAGAGAGCCTGTTCCAATGTTTAACCACTCTTTCAGTGAAAGAGTTTTTCCTCATATCCAACCTGAACCTCTCCTGGTGCAGCTTGGGTTAGTGTGAGACTATTTGCAGACAAATAGCCCATGATAATAAATACCTCAGTGAGATCAAAAGATCCTTAAACAGCCTTAATAAAAAAATAAAATAAAAGATCAGAGAAGTGCAATTTGGTTCTGTTCTTCACCACTTCTCTCCTCTTTGGGAAGGCAACTTTTACATTTCAAAGATCCATGTGCCATTGTATGGAGAGAGTCAGGCTGAGTGCTTTGTGCTTCCTTAGTTCTGTCCAGTGGTTGTCCCACTAACCAGCCTCCTGCCAAGGGAAAGGGATTTCTCCCTTCTCCTGCTGACAGCAGCTTTGCTTTGAAAGTGAGAGTTGTCTGCTTCTTAATTAGTGCTGTCATGAGCTGGTCACTCCGGGCTGGGAGTGGAGCAGAGGAGCTCAGCTATTCACTCCCTGCACATCCCAGGGAAGCGATTCCAGCCCAGCCTCGGCTGCCGAGAGCTCCTGGGGATTCTCCTAATGGCCCCATTCAAACCATGAAACGCAGCTCAGAAGCCTTGCAAATAAACGCAGGGCACTTCACGCGAAGTGCAGACACTGGTGTGTTATAAAAGGGTTTCCTTTCAGACCCCAGGTATCCCGAGGTGCCTCACACAATAACATTTGGGGCCAGCCAGGATCCTGCCTTCACCATTGTGCTCAGAAGCTGCTCACCCAAAGCTCAGACACACACACGAGTCATTAAACATTGAAGACCACACAGCACCTGTTAGCAGAGGAACACGTGCAATTATTACTGTCACCAGGGTTTGGGGTTGTTACAGAAACACCTAAAAAGAGTCCCAGGCCTGGAGCTGCACTGGGGGATGCACCAGGAAAACCAGCACAAATGATGGGACCACAAAATGACAGCAGGGTCCCCTCCAGCCCTGAGCTCCATCACCCATGAAGTACAATAAAAGCCATTCCATCAGCCTACCCACCCTTCACATACAACAGGCTGTGCCTAGTGCTCCATAAAGTTCCTTTTTTTCTGCTTAAACAATATTTTATCTTGAAAAATTAGCAGTAAATCAAGATGGAGACTTTTTGACCTGACTGTTGCAGAAAGCATCTCTCCATCTCCCTCAGTGCAGATTCCCAGCTGATTGCTGGCCTTAAAAACATGCATATTTTCCTTTGTGTGCCGATTTGAATCCACACAAAATACAGGATAACTTTCCTTTGAAGAAAGTGGGAAAGCAGTATGGCAAGGAGCCTGGGTAGGTATTGAGTTACTTTCTGTAATTCATATTTTCTCTAATGAGAGGCTTTCAAGAAAGATATTCCCTTGGTCGCTCTACAAGTCAGACAGGTACAACAACAAGTAGAGCAGACAGGGCTGTGTAATCTAGAGATGACTTTGAACCCGCTCCCAGGATACAAGAACTCCTGAACTTTAAAGGTATTTAGATCCCAATCTGGATCTGTGCATTGTGGTTGACCATTTACCCCACTCCCCCACCATACTACATATATATCTTTTTATTTTTCCAGCAATGACTGAGATGAAAACATGAGATGTGAACAACCTTTGACCTTGAGGCAATGGTTGGCATCTCAGTTTTTTGACTTTTGTTTGTAACAGTGAGAGGACTTCCATGAACAAGCCTAGCACGTGACTTCAGGCATTTTCTTGAAATTATTACTCCATTTTTCAGAGTAGCACAGCTCAAAACAGTTAGAAAATAAAATAAAGTATAGAAATACAGTAGGAACACATGTAGCTTGTGTGGTTCCCATGCCAGAGTGCTTTATCAAACCCCCTTTTTTCCCTGCTAGGATAAGCACAGTAACTCCCTCCTGTTTGAAACAACCTCCAACATGAGACTGGAGATGGCACAAAGATCCTGAACAAACACAGGATTCCCTGACATCAGCCTGATACCTTCCTGGGAAAACCAGAATTTCGATGAATTTATCAAGAGGTTTCCAGGCCAGGAGGGAAGGCAATAAAGACACATAATTCAGGCCAGAGCAGCTCCCTGTCTGCAGTCCAATAACTTACAGATCTCAGATGAGAACAACTCTTTTAATCTTTTAATGGCATTTCAAATTTACTGCTCTCCAGAAAGACTGCAGACCCTTTGGGTGGGTTCTGCCCATGTAGCTTCACCTGCCTGTGCTCCCTGTGACATTGTGTGTTCTTGTTCCTTGGCTGAATACACCTGCAAATATCCTGCCCTCAACATTTCTATGAATTCAAACAATTAGTTCCCACGAATTCATCATGGATATAACTTTGAAGTTTTCTTTTTGTGAGCATCGGGGTCATTCAGAGTCATTTGTTGCAGAGACTGAGGAAAGGAGTCAGGATGTGGGTGGGTGAGGGCAGGCAAAGAGCCAAGGTGTAATTTGTAAACCTGATCATCATTTTAGGACAAAGTGTCCCACAGGATTCCCTGGCATCACTTGTGATGTTGGTGTGTATTACAAGAGTGGACAATGTCATCTCCAAATTCTTTTAGGTCTTTTATCTCTACAATTACATTTTCAATAGGCTTTAAAAATATAAGACCTGTCATTAATTTTCTGTCTCAATGGCAGAAGCACCCATGAAACTAGAAGCTCAGTTTGGCCCTCGAGCTAAATTTGGTGGCTCTCACAACCTGGAAAGCCTTGGCTGTGCTAACAGGGAGAAAAAAAATTCCTGGAAGAGGAACTTTTCCTTCTTTTGAAGTCAGAATGGATTTGCAAGGGTCTTAAGTGATGAGGGGACAGTTTTAAGTAGAGGGGATATGTGTATAATTTTAACCATGTAAATAGTCCTTTGCAGCCTGGGAATCTTCAGACTTTTCAAAGCTTTAAGAAGTTGGCACTGCATACTTGTTAAAATCAGTTTAACCACTTGCCAAGAGGTTTAAAGAAAGACGACACCTATTTTGCATGAATAGTAATATTACTCTGATGAATTTAGTTATACTAATGGGAGAGCTTAAAGAATATGCTCCTGCCCTTGATGGAATTTTTAAGGCAAATAATAAGGTTCTGGAGGGTGTAACCTAAAACAGACATTTCATAAAAGATTCATCCTTGAACAAAAATGTCATGAAAGCATGAAATGAAAACTAGACGACAATCAGAATTTCTCTTGAAGTGCTTTGTAGTAATTATTTTTAAAAATCCTCACAAAAGGTTCTATTCAATTGCAGAATAGCAAGTGAGGTCTGGATGGTTCAAGGCCAAATAATTTCTGCAATGGAAAAAACAGCTTCAGTTCTTCAGTTCTGATGTAAGGTATTTTAAATGGGCACAAGCCTCAATTATTGCTTTCTTTTCCTCAGCTTCTGTGGGATATGAATTGCCCACAGATAAACCCCCTGCTCTACAAAGGGGTGACCAGCATCATTTGCAGCTCTAATGCTCCTGATTCTACAGCAACTCCAAGAATCACAGCCTTCAGATAAGGGTCAGGGGGCTTCTGGCACCACACTTGGGGATGGAGACCCCTTTTTTCCAACCCTCAGCTGGTCCAGTGATGGTGGAGGATGGAGCCTGCTCTTGGGTGACTTAAACCAGGTGGGGAAGGTTGGACCATTTCCTCTCTCCTGCCTCCTTCGTGTCCTGCTTGCACCCCCAGACCCCACAACCAGCTCTTTGCTCTTCCAGCAGATGGATGGAGAGTGAGAGGTGGCCGTGGAGCAGGGGAAGCACTGCACTTCCAACCCTTGTTCTCCTCCTTGCTGCAAGGAAGAGGCCACAAAAGTAGCATCTCTCCAGCTCTGGAGGGGGGTGTCATGGAGAGGAAGATGGGACCAGCACAGAGGCCTAAGAACCACACACAGATGACTGGTCACCATGAGAGAGTTTGAATATCATGATCAGATGAGCATGTAACAACAGCACTGCTGATATTCTCTGTAGGTATCACCTTAAATGACTAATGTGGCAGAGGCACATCACCACCATTGGGTGACAGATCTGCTTCAGATATTTTCCTGCTTTTAAGGCAATTCAAATTGGCATTTCTGAGGCATTCAAATTGGTCTGAAAAGGGTCAGCAACAGGAGAATCAGCCAGAATTTTCCCCATAGAAAAGAAATATTGCCCATCCAGACCACCATGAGGCAGGAACACACCACTTCCCTACCTCAGGTCTTAGTGGTGGCCCAAGTGGAAGCTGGTGGGAGTGATGTGCATGAGATGACTTTAAAGTAGCTCCAGAAGCCCAGCTTCCAGTGACCCTACTACACTCCCCCTGGAAACAGGCTCATTCCTGCCAGTTTGGTGGTTTTCATAGTGATGCCCAAGCAGCACAAACAGGTGAGAATCAGTCAGTAACCCACTGGCACGTTGGCAAGGGCTCACCAGTGCCTGAACACGCAGGGCCCTGCAAGGCAGAGGGAGCCAGGCTTGGCTGCTGACACCTCCCACCCATCCCTCCTGTCACCCGGGGCTGTTTCACACTGTCTGAGCTCACCACACTCATCTCTTCGTTTTCCCTTCTCTTGTCTCATGCAGGAAAAGGCATTTCCTGAGCTGCCAAACCCAGCCTGGCTCTGCTGGCAGGTGCTGAGTGAGCCCTTTGCACCTCGGGGACTGAGCACAGACCTTGGGTATGGCTGGGATTTCCCAGTTCCTCAGCAGGGAAGAGCCCCTGTGCATCCCTGGCATGAGCAGTTCCCACCCCAGAGCTCATTCTGGGCACCAAGACGTGTCTGTCACCAGCAAGTGAACATTCCTCTCCCTTTAGGGGTCCCTGAGAAGTGCAGGATGGATCCCTGGTGAGAAGAGGAGCAGGCAGAGCAAAGCAAGGGGTTGACACTGCTCATTGCATGTACAAATGTTTAGTGTTTTTACTGTATGCAGCTTCACTCCAAGCCTAGGCCGTGCCCTCTCTGCCCAGAGGAGCCAGGCTTACACCCCAGCACCCCCAAAACTGGGTGACAGGGACATCATTCTTCACTAGAACAATAGTGACTTGTTCACAGCTCCATACCAGCCTGGTAAAACTGAGTTTTCAAGTGTGTTTGAGTTGGGGCTTAGCTAAAGAAAACTGGTTTTCTAAGGCAGGCTGAGGGATTCTCACAAGCTGTGTGCCTTCACATCCCCAGCTCAGACATCCTTGCTCCTGACATCCCTCCCCTCTCTCCTTGTTTATGCTGTTCACCCCTTTGGCAATTCTAATTTAGCTCTGAAAATCCTCCTGGTCCTTCTTAAACCAGGGGCTGACCTGTGTTTAAGACTGTGGCATTTGAAGCAGAACCTATTCCCCACCAGAAGATTTTAATTTTGAGCTAAGTGCTGCACTTTGTTTCCAAACGCTTTATTTAAAATTGCTTCAATGTGTAGCTTTCCGAAAAATTATTCCCCCTTTTCTGAGGCTTTTCTGGCTTTGGATTTTTCCCTCCCGATTTTTAGGACTTGTCTTTCTTTCATTCCCGAGGAAATACTACCCCTGAACCAGATCTGCAAACTGCCTCTGGCCTTTCCCGCAGATGAGTAACCTCTCAGTGCCTCAGTTTACATAGGTGTAAAAACCCAGGCAGCATCATTTCCCTGCCTCAGAGAAGTACAGTGAAACTTAATTAACTAACTAATGCCTACAAAGGGATCCTGTATCCTCAGGTGGACAATCTATATGGAAAACGCACTTCTAAGAGAGTGCCATGAGCGCTGCAAGACCAAGAGGGAACAGGAGATCACAGGGACTTGGCTGTGCTCCTCCTCCTCCAGCAACTCCTCGGTCTGTGCATCTGTTTCCCCGGAGGGATTTGTTGGGATGCTGCGGAGGGAGAGGACGGAGGGGAGCCGGGAGCCTGTTGTCCCGCCGGGATGCTCTCTGGAAGGCGACAGGGAACGAGTAGAGGTGGCAGTGCCTTTGTGCACGGTTTGTGCTCGGCTTTGTGGAGCTCCCGGGCTGGTGCTGGAGGGCACGAGCAGCTCACGCAGCAGACACCGGGTCTCCCCTTCCTCCCGAGCCCCTTCAAAGCCCTGGGAGATGAAGGAGGTGCCGCGCTCCTGTGATGTGACAGCAAGAGGGGAAGCGCTTGTGATCAAGGAGGAGCAAGAGCCGGTGAAAGCACAAGGTGCTCAGCCTGGGTTTGACACAGATCCTGTCCTGAGGCGGCGAGGGAAGGTGCGAGATGGGGCAGATGTGGAGAGGGACTGGGGACGGCGCTGGAGGCTGAGCCCCTGGAGCCTCTGAGCCGGGACAAGTGACCCAAGCAGCGGTGCCGGTGGGCAGGGATGTGGTGTGGGACCAGCCTTGCCCAGGGCAAGCAGCCGTGCTGTCACCTCGGTGCACACGGCAGGGGACAGTCTGACACGGAGCGAGCAGGGCTGTACATAAATACATCCTTGGGGTTTTAGGGGTTTGCTCTTCCCTTGGAATGGGTTTTTGGAGCAGCCTGTTCCATGGCAGCCCAAGACATTGGGTACCACTGCCCTCCTCCTCCTGGTGCACCTGGTAACTCTTCCCAGGGGAACTTCTCCATCATAATATGTATGAACACAACCCAAACCCCAAACAAGACACATTTTCCAAGAGACAACACCTGCCACTCTCTGTAGGCAAACCTGTGCTGCCTCTGTGATGAGCAAACCCATGACTCTGCACCCACAAGGAAATGTATATTTCATTACCATGGCATTCCAGCCACCTTCGACAAAAATAATTAATGACTTCTTGATGGCTACAATGGGGTTTGGTTTGTAAGGAGATGAAGTTTACTGCCAGTGAAAAGGAAAAGCTATAGATCACTGAGTTGGAACAAATAGATATTGTATTATTCACTGTTATGTATTTATCTAGGTCAGTAATTTCTGAATGACCTAAATAACCTTAGCATTTTGTATTTTCTACATTTTGTATAACTGTATTTTCCCCGAGTGTTTCCAGAAACATTGTTCTGAATTTTTCAGTCAGAAGAAAACACTTTTTGGTTTACAACAGTTTCAAGGGATGCCAGTGGAAAGAAAGCCAAGCCAACCTCAGTGACAGGATCTATCTGTGGCCACTGCCACACAGCAGCATCCACAGTGCCTGCAGTAATCCCACTCCTGAGTAGCCAAATCCTTGGAAAGAGTGGTTGGGATGCCATGGGATTAAAAGTGTTGCTTTGTAAAAGGCCTCAAGGAGTTAATTTTGCTTCCTAGGTTCATGGTGGAGCTTTACCCTGTCACAGCACCCTAAATTCAACACTTCCCACTGTCCTCAAGTGACAACAGAACTCCTGGAGCCACCATTCTCCCTTGCTGATGTTTTAGGAGAAGCATCCACAAGGGCTTTCCCATTTTCCTTGGACAATGGTGTTTTCTTTTTTAATTTCTCAGTCTGTCTCACGTGATTTAAGGAAGATCTGAGCCAGCTACACATAAGAGTTCAGGAACAGTCAGAAGAAATGCCAGGTGAGCACGTCCTTGGTGATTGGGGATCTCAGGTAATTAGGAATATCTGATGTGCACTAGTTATTGCTACACGCTGCAGGTTTATTGCCAAGTGTTGCTACAATACTAATGAAGTGGTTTGCACTCCTGTGCTGGACTGACATGCTTTGAGAAGTCATAAACAAATCCTCTTTTCAAGTGGAATTTAAAACTGTTTTGCAGCATTGTGTTCTCTAACAGCCCCATCACTTTTAAGGCAGAAATGTTCCAAGTTCAGGTCCTGCAAGTGCACTTACTACCCCGTTACAATCATTAGCAGCAGCAGGAGAACAGGCAGAGACCCCATCTCACCACTGGTACCACATCCATCCAACCCTTTCACAAGCTCTGCTCTCAAACTAGGCTGTATTTCCCCTGACTGGCCCTATTGGGGAAAGTGTTTAAGGACCATATTTCCCTAGAACACATCCTACATTTTATCCTACAACTGCAAAGTGAATTTGTGCATTTTCCCTACTAATTTCTGGAGCATTTCATGACAATGGCCAGTGCATAAGTGCCTGGAACAAGCTCTGGCCACATCCTAACCTCTCCCTACCATGATTTTTCATGATGCCTGCTCTTCCAGTGTGTATTTTCCTCTATTTCCTGCTCTGCCACCAGTTCCATTCTTCCCTCCACTTCCCACTGAGTAGAATGGAGACCTGGTGGTGCCTTAACTCCAAATACAAAGTGAGTCTCACTGGAAAGTTAAAGCTAGCAAGGTCTTAAAAGGCTTTTTAAAAATAAAATAAAACTTCAAACACTCAGCAAGGGGACAAAATATTCAAGTGACAGTTTAAGCTGTCAAACTTTAACATTTGATATTTTTCATTGCCTTCCATTGGCCACCTTTGGCACATCACCCATCCCACTGATGGCTGTCCTGTTATTAACCATGGATTTCATGGTCAGTAACTTGAGTTCAGCAAGTCAGAGATGACTTTACTAGGCATGACTTCAATAATCACCATTTTAATTGCACAGGCTGTCCTCTGTGCCCACCCTGAACACAAGCTATTTTTAAGCTGAAGCAACATTATCCTTTCCACTGGGCAGCTCAGGGTGCCATCACACAGGGCACTCTGCCAGAAAAAAACCTAAATAAAATGATTCAGGGTAAGAGCTCACCCATTTCTGTGCTGCTTTGAGGTACAACCCACATCTGATAAGGCAGAAGTGAGGCCACAAGAACCACATCCTGCTCAAGGTTCTAATAAAAAGACAGAGAAAGGGGGTGAGATGAGGCTCAGCTGACAGACTGGATCAGCCTCATGCCCTCCAAGTCCACAGCAGGGGACAAACCTGTCTGCTTCAAAAAATACCAAAACCTCCCTCCTTTTACAAGCAACCCTATAGGGAGTGGCTGTGCCCACCCTACATAGGTAACACCACATTGGCCTTGCCAAAACATCAACTGTCCTGCTGCAAATTCCACTCACACAGTTATGGACCTGCAGGACATCATGTCCAAGGTGGACAAACCAACCCTCTTGGCTGGGACTGACAGGAGAGAAGTGATCATCTCTTCCCAAGAGAAAGTGTTTTAAAACTAAACCTGAAGCAAGAGATATTGGAAGGTGGAAGGTGTCCCTGCCCATGGCAGTGGGATGAAACTAGACAATATTTAAGGTCCCTTCCAACCCAAACCATTCTAAAAGTCTCTGGTGTTCTGTGCTAGTCCTGCACTTGGCCATCACCTTTGGAGGTGGCTTATGCCTCAAGTGTAAAACATCATCTCCCTTTGCATTATCTTCATTATCAAAGCAAAACTGTTCTTAGCACTCGACCTCTCAAGGCAAGATTTCCCTCCCTGTTGCCTGATCAGCTCTTCCACACCAGCCCTTACAGACCTGGATTTCCACATGGATTTGTGACCTGTAATGAAAGACACACCCCCAGCCCTCATTCTTTATCTGGACTGGATTTAGTATGACTTCTTTCAGATATCAAAATTACAAACAAAAAAACCCCAAACCCTCACACCCAAGTCCAAGATTCAAACAAACAGAAAACCTATCCCCAAACAAACCAGAACAAAACAATTCTGAAGGTTCGTATTTTTCCTACTGCACTGTGACCAACACAGAAAATCATTGCTGTGAAACTTCCAATTTTGAAGTGTAAGAAAAGGTGGATCAATATGCACCAAGCTGGATTCCATGCCAAGCTGGGCTGTATGGCTGGCAGGGACAAATTCATTTCTGCATGAACTGTGTTAAAGCACATTCACATCCTCAGGGCATGCAAATGCTGGGTTACCAGGCTGCAGCTGACACAAGCCCTGATATAATCCTCAGCTCAGGAAAAAAAAAAAAAAATTAAAAACCCCCACCAAAACCAACCAACCAAAAAGAACCCCCACCAAAAATCTAAGAACTAAAGCACAGCCTTCCCAGGTCAACAGATCCTTCCACAGGCACAGGAAGTCTTCAAGGACATTCTACAGCCTCAGATCTCCTGTTCTATCACAGCTGTATCACTCCTGCATTTTATATAGACCCTCCCTGATAACTTTTATTGCACAGTTTAAAAACATAATACGGCATGTGATAAATAATTGTGTTAGTTCTGCACCCATGAATGGCTTTAACTCGCAGCTTATGCTCAGTAATGAATGTCAGAGTATGTGTTAATAAAAAATTAAATCACCAGAGCGTGGTGTCAGGGAACATACTTTGGTAACCTAATGCTGTTAAGTTTTCATGTCATGTGAACTGTAATATACAGTAGCAAGGAACAGGCATTGCTATTCCCTTTGAATTGTACAGATGTTTTGTGCTCCCAGAGAATATCCTAAAGAGAGACATAAACTCTTAGTATGTATCTATTATAACATTATTAGCCACACTCCTAATTAATCCTTAGGAATTCCAGGCATTTTTCATTTAGTCCTTAGCAAAGGAAAGGGAAAAAAAAGGTGCTTTAACAACTATTTGTGTCGTAGAGTTCATAAATGAGCCCATCACCCTATACCAGAACTGCTATAATTTTATCGGAATGAAAACCATTCTCTTTGATCTCCTCCAGTTCTTAAATCCAGCAGTTGTGTATTCAAACATCAATGGAAATGTGGTTTCAAGCTTCCTCTTTCATTATCTTTCTCAAAGATAAAAAAGAGCAAAAGAAAAAAAGTTCTGAGCTTTAGAGATGAGGCAATATTTTTACAGTAATTTCTTTATCTGATTTCATCCTGTTTACAGAAGCTGCTGTTTGGAAGATCTTCCCCCCCCTCCCCATTTTTGAGATGGCTTTTCTTTAAATAAACGTATATTAAAAAATAGAACAGACAACAAAGTCGGCTTCCTGCTTGCTCTTTACAATAAAGGAGATAAGGTTGCTAAATGCTGCACTATCTGACTTTGGTTTGGTGCGTGACCTACATGGATCAAGATGGAGATTTAATGATTAAACTTAACTCCTTTATCTTCAGCAAACGGGGAGGGGGGGGAGGAAAGAGTACCCAAACAAACTACTTATGTTCCTGCACGATAGAATTACAGTTCAACACAATAATTAACTATCTGACACATTCCTGTGAGGCTGCAGATGTCATTAATGGCTCCAAAATGCCCCTTCTCTGTTGTCATAACCCAGAGCTCCTCTCAGAGCAGCCAAAACATCCATGTTCTCTGCACAGGATCAGGGTTGGCAACACATATTTCATCCCTTCTCAGCTGATTCATACAGACCACAGGTGTGTTTCATGCTTTGTGTGCCACTGAGAGACAAATTTAGGAGCAAATTCAATTAAAACAAAACACATCCTTAATCTACCAAACCCACAAAAGCATTTTAATCTCTTCCGTTCAAGGCCCTGGACTTCAATCTTCCTGTTTGCTTCTTTATAGCCCTTAAAACGTATTTTAACCTCTCACACCCAGATAACACAGTTCATTTTGCCAACCATTACACATCCAACATCTCTGAACAAACCAGGAGAAGACACAACCCTCTAGATGATTCCCAGGCTGCTCCTCCTGCACCTTATCAAGCCCACTGCAAACAGATCCTAAAAATCTTGAACTCATTGATTACAATACCAACTTCAAAAGCTCTGGCACTTCAGTTTGGATGGCTTGTAAAAACTACACTTACCTATGCATGCAACACTTGTGCAGAAAAAAAAGATAAAATAAAGACTGGCAATGCAACTTAAAACACCCAACCAAACTCTGAGTCCAACCTGGGTTCACCACGGGGCCTCCTGAGTTTTGCACAGCTCAGAGTGTGGGCACTGGGGTTTATTTTTGCATGAAGGCCACATGACATGCAGCAAGTTTAATGAAGTTTGTTCTTAGCATTATTCAAACCTCCAGGGCTGCTGTCACCCACGTGGATCAAACCAGCAGGATTTATTTGCATCAACTCCCACTGGAAACAAAAAGCAGAATCCATGAGCCCCAGCTCCTGTAAGACCCAGAAAAGCAACGAGCTCCCTCTACGTCCAGCACAGAAAAAATGAGGACATCCAGGACAGAACTCACTCCCCACCTTGGAGCATCAAAGTTCATTAAAGCAAAGAACAAATTTAGGATCTTACCTTCTAAAACATCTCTTCAGAGCTGCAAGACCAGCTATTTCAGGTGCCAGAGGAGTTTTCCTGCCAGAAGTCCCAGGGCAGCCCCAGCAGCACTCACTGCCTGCCCCAGTGGGAGCACTTACCCTAATTAACAAACTCATATGGAGCTGAGAGAAGCATTTCTGCCCCTTCCTCCTCCTGAAGTGTTGCCATAAAACCTGGCTGGCCCTGGCCAGGTGGGGCTGATCAGTACTAAGAGGTTCATTGGAAAACTGGTGTTGCCCAGGCACTTTCTCCTGTGCTGGAGTGGGAAGAGTGAAGTTGTCCCTGTGCTGCTGGGTGACACTTCTGTTTTCTGATAAGAAGCTTAGGTTAATACTGATGTTATTTTAGCACTTCCCCGAGATATTTTCTCACTTTTTTAATGGCCTTCCTATGCTCCTCACATCCCTCTGGTCACATAATAATATAACATCCCAAAAACCTGACTCCGAAACCAAATGCCAGCTTAATCCTATAGACTATTCCCAACTGAAAGTGCTGGAAGGAAGCAGGCTGCAAACACAATGCTCAGTCCTCACCAGGGGAGAGGAATTTCATCCTGGAATGCCATGAATGAGCTGTTTCCAGAAGATGTTCTGTGGTATGAGGGGAGATGCTCAGTGATGTTGCATTGACCTCTGCATCACCTGGTGTTAGATCAATGTCTTTCTTGTGAGCACTGGAGAGTTTGCAGCTTTAGATTCCTATGAACAACCATCACAGCTTGATGTTTTAGTGCTAAGGAATCAATTAGCCAGTGATGGGAAAGCAGATTTTGGTATAAAAACGAAAAGAGGAAGAAAAGTGGCGACAACACTCACTGATCACTCTCTTGCTCCCATGTCTTTTTAAAGAATATGGGAAGAGGAGCAGGTTTACAGGGATAGCCTGGATGGAGAGATGCTGTAATGAGCTAAATCTGTCTTGGACTGAGGGATGGAAAGTTAAAAGGATGCTCAAGTCAAACTTCAAGGCCTAATTTCAGAGTCATATATGGAGCAGTGAACACAAACTACCCTGGTATTTGGGAACATCTGGTCTCAAAGCTGATTCCAGAGCTGGAAAGCAAATCAGAAGTACTTTCCATGCTGCCACATGAGCCATGTTGCTCCTCACACTGACAGACTGGGGACATTGGATGAAATAAAATGCAAAACAATTAAAAGGCACATGACAGCAGGAGGGGGCAGGTTTACTTTGCAGGATCTGCATCAACATTTTCTTTGGCTTCCATCCAGGCAGCTCAGCACCCCTTTGAGTCACTTAAACAAACCCAACTTGGAAAGCAAAGCTGTGTCAGAAGTCGTGAGTCTCACCCAGCCCCACGTTCACACGCGAGGGGGTCGTGGGGGCCACAAACCTTCTCTGAAGGTCTCTGCTCCCTTCACACACATGAGAGAGCTCACAGCAGTCTTCGTGTGGTTTTTAAGCCTTGTGATGAAGATCCCACACAGCCCTGTGCAATCTAATGGCATCTAAGCTTTGTGGGCAGGGCTGTAACAGAGAGACAAAGCTCAGCTCCACCTTCAATCCTTTGTGGAGTTCAGGGGAGATGGTCAGAGTGGGGCTTTGGTCAGCACACCCTGGAAGAAGGGTGTAGAGAGAACAAGTGTTGGGTCCAGATGTGCCTCCCTCTCCCTGATGCTGAGCAGCTGATGGATGGTCTGGGGCTTGACTTCAGACTCGTTGGTTACAGAAGTTTGGGTGCACAGATAGTAAGCAACCTGGTGCATATTAAAAACCAGCCACAGGTTTGTTCCAGCAGATAGTTATGATTTATGTATTTTACGGCATGGTTTGCAACTGCAGAGCAAGCTTTTTGTTCTGTAAACTTCAGCTCCAGCTGCTGGCTCACATTAGTAACAATATTTGGGACCTTGTGATTATTTTACTTAGAGGTTTTTTGCAATTAACCTCATCCCTAAAGGTCCTTCTGTTTTGATGGGGTTATTTTGATACGGTGCAAGTTGAAAGGGGGCTGAGACAGCTACACACATGTATTATAATCGTATTTGAGCCATTTTTCTTCTTCATCTGTTTAATGTCATCTGGGCTGCCAAAGTAGCTCAGCTCCTTCAGGGCAAGCTGTGTAATGGGAACTGGCATTCCTGATTGCCTGTCCCTGTGTGCAGCTCTGGGAGCAGCAGGCACTGCTGGGCTGGGCTCAGCCCCCCTGTCCTCATTGCTCAACCACCCTTCATTTTACAACCCCGTGTTAACCTCATGGTAACCATTAACCACTGTCAGTTGTTGCACGTGCACAACAGTCTCTGTAGCAGTTTAGAGGGAAGTTAATTGGGATTTGGTTCAGGATTAAAATCCCAACCTGGATTTACACAGCACTTTGGAAGAGATACGAGGCCACGAGCAGAAAGGTTTTATCCAGTAAGTAATGGAGTGAGGAAGAGCTTGCATGGGGACAGGTCCTTCCTCACTGCTGAACTCACACCCTTCCTTGGGACATGGAGGCCAACACTGTTCCCAGACCACTGCTGCTCCAACCTAAAGCTTTGAATCCCTGGATCCTTTTTGCACATATGTGACCAAGCTGTGGATGTGGATTGAGCTCCAGCCTTCTGGAAAAGATGTGTGGAGGGGTGTGTGATGGGGGAGTTTGCATCATGTGTTCTCTTTTAGACTTTTTCACTTCTCAGTTAATAAACAAATGTAAAATTCTGCCTGCAGAAGTCCCTACGCCTCCAAGTCATAAGTGATGGACAAGAAGAGGCTGGAGTTGTGGGATATGGGTGTTGAGACAGATGGGTCTCCTCTCACTGTCCTGCTTCATGAAGCCATCCAGAAACTTGCTTCATCCTGAAGCTGACTGGGGGAAAAATGTCCTCAAGCAGGATCGGGAAAAGTTTAATTTTGCCCCTGGATTTCTGTGAAAACGATGAGTTTGTCCCCACAGGTACTACAAGCTCCTTTCTCATCACCTCTGCCTTCCCCTCCACTTCCTTTGCTGCTAAGGGAGCACTGACAGTTGTGCTGCTCTACTTCAAAACATGTCACCAAAAGTAGTTTCTCAGGTCTTTCTCATTTTTCTCCCTGTTCCCTGAGTACATACAGATATTTAATTACTTAAAACTGTAATTGAAGCAATTACTTTAACTCTGAGGCAAACACAGGTGTTAGCACCCTCCCAGAGCAGTCCTTAGTGCATTTGCTTAATGCTTTTAATTACAGCTGTTAATATGACAGATTGATAAGAGGTTTGACAGCTTCTGTTTAGGTTGGGATGTTCTGGTACCCAGAGATGCTTGGAAGCAGCAGCCTGCCCGGGAAGCAGAATTACTGAGTCAAACCATATCCCAGGGAATTGCATCAGATTAAAATGTCTTTTTTCTTCTCTTTTCAATAGGGAGCTGTTCCTCCTTCACCTCCCAGTGTGAATGTGGATGTATGAGCAACAAACAGCAATGGGAAAGGAAATGCAGAGAAACCACACAACGATTTACTGGGGCTTTAGCAAAATATTATCATTCTTAATGTTTGTTGGCATGTGGCAATTTTCTTTGAACCAGGGACAGTTTAAATTCCTTCTTGCTTTGAAGACTTAATTTTCTCCCATAAAGATTATGGAGACTGTCTTGGATAATTTTAGGACTTAAGCACAGTATTTGCTGAACTCAGGCATGTTTTGCACCATGTATACTTTATTTGCCACCTGCCAGCCAGTGTCCACTCATTAAATAACATTTCTAGGGACAGTGAAAGCCCCAAACCTGCACACAGGGACACCTGTGAGTAACTTTGCTGAGGGCCATGTGCCAGACAGATGCCTGTGTGACAAGGTGTCTCTCTTGCTGATGATGCAGAACCCCTCCAAGCTCAGTGTGTTGACAGGCAAGCAAGACGTGAACCTAAAGAAATAGAATCATAGAATCACTAAGGTTGGAAAAGACCTCCAAAATCACCAAGTCCAACCTTTAATGTTTCTGTTACTCTGATTAGAGCTGGGCCAGGGCTTCGCCCACTCTCTGCTTTGGCCATGGCAGAATGGACAAGAAAAATTTGGAGGTGACTTATGCAGTAATGTCCAGCTCAGGGGGCCATTGCCAAGCAGAAGATGGGGATAAGGCATGAAAAAGCAGGTCACTAAAATCACAGCTCTCTGGTTAGGAGAACATGGTGAAAAGGATTAATAGATGTCACCCGAGGCAGACAAATTCAAACTAAAGCCTGTAGACACAGCAGTCATTGTAGTGTTTCTGAATGACTGTCGTGCCTGTGTTTGTGTCTGCAGACAGTTAAGTAGAAAGGGATTGTTGTCTTTACTCACACACATTCCCTCGCCCTGAGTTAACTTCCTTGGGCAGAAGAGTGCCCAGAAATAAACTGTCATAACCACTGAGTTAAACTGCCAAGGGGTGGTGAAGTCTCCAGCTCCAATGTCTTCAGTCAAGGCCGGTTTCCTCCTTTGAAGATAGGCCTTTGCCAAGCACAAGTTGTACCTCTGTCAGATGCCAGTTATTGGACTTAATACGGATGAAATCTAATGGCCCATGAAATAAAGGTCAGCAGAAAAAAAAAGATTATTGAATGGTTTCTTCTGGCCTCGAGTCTATGAATCTGCAAAAGGTTGGCAACTCGTACCCACCGTCATGGTGTTTTTCATGGTATCCTTTGATAACGGGATTAGGAAGTACCAATATTAGTTCAAAAAAGCTGCTGGAAAGTCTCTGACATTTGGTCATTACCAGCCTTCAGTCACTATTGATTGGTGTCTGTGCTGGAACCAGTAATCCAGCACAGGGAGAGATCCATGGGCTGCAGATACCCTGGAGATCGATCCAACAGGAAAGTGCCTGGCACTGCTCTCCCTGGTGCTCATGGTGGGACCCTGTGCTGGGGATATTTTAATAAACTAGTCCTGATTTTTGTTCTGCAGCAGATTACCCTGCCAAGCAGTTTGGCAGCATTCTCGTTTCTCAAAGCAGAGGAATCACCATTCTGCTTCTCCCAAAGCATTTACTATGGGAAGCAACCACCCTGCCTGGAACAGCATTCCCCCAGCATGAATATTTCATGGGACTGGTTTTGGGGAGATTACTTATGGTTGAGTTTTCATGGCCAATAACTAGATTTTTGTGACTATCAGCACTTTTTTGGTAATTTAACATTTTCTTGAAAAGAAAAAGAAGCAAACCGAGGCTGTATGGGTACAACCAAGGTCTTGTGCTCTTACAAATACCATGATAAAAGTATATTGGTTCATAAGAATACTTTGAAATATTTAAGAGGGCATCAGCAGGAAATATATACACATGTATATGTATAAAACTAGTATTTCATGAAGTGTGTGGGAAGGAGAACATTTGGGAGTCAGCACATTTCTTACCAACTACATTAAGTGCACCCAAGGGTGAATTTTTTATTTATTTGGATTCTTCTTTAGAGCTACCCCCTACAGAGCTTTGGATTTCTGGACCTGAAAAATAACAACAAGCTTTACAACCACAAGTCACAAAACCTCTGCTGATGCAAAGAAGGTGCTGAACCTGCCCAGCCCCTTCCTCTGGACACAGCTGAGAAAAGCTGGTCCCAAAAATCTTGGATCTCTCCTCAAAACAGTCAGACCTGCCTGGACCTGATGACTGAGGTGGTTGGAAACTTCTCCTGATGCTTTCATGAGCCATCCCACTATACCTGTCCCATGGCCCACCCCAGTAGGAAATACTCCTAATCATTATAGAGCATTCCTCTCTAATGGGAAACATCTTCTTGTGAAATTCAGTTTGAAACATCCCTGGGTTTAAGTGGTGCAGAAAACTTTGACAAAACATTTGAACTATGTTTGGTTTCTTGGATATATCAGTCTTGCCAGAAATACATTTTGATAAGCTCTCATTTGGAGAAATATCTCTCTCTTTGCTCCTTCAACAGAATAATTAATAAACCAGGAATATGGAGGACTACACTGGCATCCCAAACAAGGCTCTCCTTTGCTACAGAAGGGTAGCTTCTCTCATCTCTCTTATTAGGATTACTCCACTTTCAGAAATCAGCAAATAGTCATTTTTTTAGGGAACTTGAATCAGATTCGGCCTGAAAGTTCAATCAAGGAATCGGTCTCAAAAGAAGGGGGAAAAGCTCTGCAGGTTTTGTCCTACAGTAGGACAGTCAAATTGCCATTTTCCCTTTCTCAGTGGCCTGTGGATGGTGCCAGTGGAGCTTCTCCTGGTGGCCAAGGATGAGAAGTGTCACAGAAACAGCCGGTCTGGCTCCTTCTGCCTTTCCCCGGCAACTGGCCAAGAGCAAGCTACTATTTTTTCCCCTCAGTCTCACTTCCAGGGTAGTTTGCATTCCCATTAACTAATCAATGCCCTGGCCCAGTTTGTCCAGGTCTGTCTTCCCTCCTTGCATCATGTTTGGGATGGGAGCCCTCTCTGGGCACCACAGTCCATGGAGAGCTCCCAGCAGTGACCCCGAGATCTTCGCTGGGTTTGCTCATTTCCTTCTCAGCTCTCTTTCTATTGCTTTTCAAATTAAGGTGCACAGGAAACCAGAGCAGTTTCTGATCTCTCCTCCACCTAAAAAATTAGAACATCAAAACCAGTTTTACCAGCAATAAACGAAGCTACTTTGAAAAGTGAGGCAAAGGGATCTATCTGGAGTCAGTAAGACATTGTTAGGATCTCTTTGATCGGGAGCCTTAAATGAAAATTATCAAATGGTGCTTTAAAACATACACCCTTTTGTTTGATTAGCCTGCTGCAGATAACCTTTATTAAACCTGATCTAAAATTACAGCCATGCACTGGAGGTTCTTTGATGCCTTGGCTGTTTCATTTCCTGTTTATACTATGATACACGTTGCACTAGGAGATAAAGCACTTCTGAAGGATATTAAGACATGAAAGTCCCTTGGCTATTTGCTGGCACTGTTTTGATGTTTTCTTGCTCTCTAGAAATTAGCATATCCTTTTCAAAGACTGCCTCTGATGAGAGTAATCCTTTGCCATGATGTATTTGCTAAAAGTCATAAATGATAGTATATTGTGTAAAGAAATGACACATAAAAGGGACGATGCTAGATTATTGATAATGAGGCAACTTGTGCAACTCTGCTTTTGGCTTTTATAAAACACATTTTTGACACCATAAATACATTGAGCTTATATTAATGAGGATTTAATACTTCTGAGATTTTAGAAACTTGCTCAGAACAACTTTTCAAAAGAAGGTTTTTTTGGGAAGTTTAATGTTTTCACTAATTTTGATAAGATATTCTGTTAAGCACGTTTTGCTGCCTTCATAATGAGGAATGATGGAAAGGTTTTTAGCATGGCTTTGCCAGAATTAAACTGTGCTAGAATATTTATTTTATTAATTTGTATAGTGTCTATTACCATAGAAACAAGGTAGATTAATTATAGAAATTTGCACCAAAATGTTACCTTTCAGAAAAAAGAGTTTTGACACACATAAAAGCAAAACATAAGGATCTGATATCTGAAGGTGTAAATAAGTATCACTATGTTGAAGCTTTGAAGTGACACTGATTTACATCACCAAAAGATCTGTCTTCTGTTGTCACTAACAAATGACCTGAGCATTTTCACAGAAGAGAAAACCATGCCTGGATGACCTAGAAAATAAGGACCAGGGTGTTGGGATGGTAGAGGGACAAGGAAGAGCAATATGCACTTAGAAATCTTAACAAGTCTCTTCTCAAAGACATTTTTCCAAGACTTTTCAAAGTGCTTTGGATGACAAGGTCTAAGTTAGATTATAAAATTTCTGCCACCGTATGAAAATAATCATAATATTTACTGAGTTTTGTTTGCACAAACGCTCTTCCCTCACTCTCAGTAGTGACCCGTGGTAGCACAAGATCCGGGCTGTGATGGGGGTGACACGGGTCACTCGTGGTGGCATCACTGGCTCTCCAAAGTGCAGCGACTTTGGTGGAGTGTGATAAAGATTTACATAACGCTTTTTCTGTAGACAGACACACAGAGCTGAATTTTGTGTTTTTTCAAACCAGGTGACCAGAATTACACCCCTGAGGCCGTGGGTAACACCTGAGGATGAGGGTTTTCATACCTGAATTAGTAAACAGAATTTGCAACAGCTCTGAATACCTGAACTCACCCTCCCAAAAATCCAGTCCCTTATCTATACACCTTCACCTTAGATATCCCAGGCTGATAATCCTGCCCTCAGGAACCAAAGATCTCACCTGATACTCACTGAAATCAATGGAACAATTGACTGTGGGTGGCTGTTCCAAGGAGCCCTGAAGGCATAAAGGTCACAGCCAGCCTGGAATGGGAGGTACAGCTCTGCTGCCACCAGCACCTTCCCAGTAGGACCAGCACGGACCATTTAGAGTTGCCACCATTCTAATCAGCACAGGGCACTACTCTTCCTCTCTGTGCACCTCACTGGCTTGGGGCAGGAGCTGGAGTTTTATTAATTCAGGTAGACTGCAGCAGGAGATGAGAGGAAGGAGCAATGGGAAAGGCAGAGACAAATTATACCTCGAGTGATGAAAGCCACCTTAACTGCACAGGGCTAAGACATTGCCAAGATGATTGCCTGTTAAGCATGTATTAAGCAAATATGTCTCCTTCCTTCCAGCTAGGCCTCCAGTGGAATTGCTTTCTCCTTAAACTTACTGGATTGAAAGTGCATTGAGTGACAAAATTACTTTTTTAATGGCTGCAAAAAAAAAAAAAATCACAAACAGTTGACAATTCAAGAGAAAAAGACTTTTAAAAAATTGATAGTGTTTTTTCTGTATCCTTGTCAGAAAGTCTTTCAACTTCCCTCTTGGAAAGCAGAGACATGAAGAAGGTGCTGGGAAAAGGATTTCTGCATGGGCACCTGCTGTTATTATGGCAAGCAGTGACAGGGAGTGAAGGCATTTAGGATTAGTCCCTAAGAAATGGTGATTATCAGGACTGCTTTCTGCAGGGCCTTTGCTCATTGGCCTACGTGCCAGCTGGTAACAGGATTTGCACGACTCCAGCCAGTTGCCTGGGGAATGTGTCCCATTCCAGTGCTTTGCCATAAGCCATGGAATATTCATGGCAACGATCATGGCTCATAAGATCAGCTCACGCCTATATAAGGTTTTCAGCAAAATTGGGATGATTTAACTAAAATACAAGCAAGACTCATGCCGAGCTCATATTCTGACCAAAAAGGAGTGAAGAAAGGCACGGAGCAGAAAGCATGTGATGCCCTCAAAGCCAAAGGACTTGTTCTTTCTTGGAGGTCCTTGACCGCCTCCTGCCACTGTCCTTGGAACCATCCGTGTGTCTCATGGGTGCGAGGCAGAGGAACCAGAGGCTGCTCCAGAATCCATCCCTGCCCAGTTAACTGACCCAGGAGGGAGCTGTGAGTGAGGCCAGACACTCCCTGCAATAACGGCTCCCTCCAAGAGCCTCCGGCCAAGGGCTCTCCCTGCCAGGATGTCACAAGACTGGTGAGTCACAAAGCATCACAAAGGGTTGTTCTCATAATGGAGCTTAATAACAGCCAGTGTCAAGGTAAAAGCACCTGCAAATGAGATGCTGCAGAGCTTTACAGCCTGGCAATGGCACTGCTGGGCAACTCCAGCTCCAAGGTCTCTGCACTTGCTCTGTCTGTGTTCGGTTTTGTTCTTCACAGCAGCTTTGGGGCCGATGTGTCATTGCCACAGGATGGGTTGTTTGCAGGACAGCGCTGATATCCAGGCAGATAACGAGTTCCCTCCTCTCCTTGGAGTGCAGGCTATGAGCCCTGTGTGACAGCAAAGCCGGACAGTGAGGAAGAACAGCTTTGCTTTTCACCAGCAGTAAACACACTGTAATCTGGACAGAGGGTGATGGGTTCGTGGGATCTACTCAGCACGGTGGTGACCCTCCTAAATTCATAGTCCAGATGGAGATAAGCTGTGTGCTGGACCACAGATGGCAGTTCTGACCAGAGACAGTTCAGCCCCAATGGCTGGGCAGGGAGAAGACCCTGCTGTGCCTTGTTTGGTGGGATGAGGGAGAGGATGCTGCAGTCACTGACGGTCCCCTGACAGCCATTAAGCTTCTTGCTGATCCTAAAATGTCGCATCCTGCTTTCCACCTGTGGCCTCAGTGACTGGGTTTTCCTGGTCTCCAGCACTTCTGCAGCTGCTCTCCCACTGTAGCTGCTGCTTCCACTCCAGATTCCGCAGCAGAATGTCCCAGCTGTGTTCTACACAGCATAACTCCTTCTTCCATCACCAAACTCCTCTGTTCTCTCCGTCCTGCTGCTTTACAACCTCAGGGAAATTTCCCTTCTCTTTGCCAACATACAGGCAACACACCCAAGTGCTGCCACAGTTACCTGGACTCTGCCAGCCAGGCACGAGTTCCATGAACAGCAACAAGACCTCACCAAATAACCGTGTCTAAAACTGCCTGTTCAAGCACCTGGGGGAGGATATTTGCTCACCTGAAGATTTTCCTGCCCATTTGCTGGAGCCGATGACGCCTTTCACTCCTCCCCTGCAAGCTCAAGGCTGCACTTCAGGCATCCAGGCACACCGTTCACAAGATTTGGTCCAAAAGGTGACCTTTCCCTTTGGAGTTCCTCTGAAAACCCACCCAGCACACACCCTCTCCCTTTGTTTGTCTCCTGAGCATCGTTAGGGTTTGATAATGATCTCAGAGGTGCTAAGCTGATAATCATCTACCTCAGCTACTCCACACACTTTGTCAGGCACGTTGGTAATGAAAACATAAAGTACAAAGATATCCCCTTCCCAAGGTAATGGAAAACCTGAGTGGAGATTGACATTAGAAACAAGATAGGCAGAGGGAGAAGCCAAGTAAAAAGGAGGAACATCTGGTTCCGTTTTTCTTTGTGAAATTATCTCACACTGACCAAGCAGTACCTTCTCTGAAGTATATAAACGCTGAAGACACACACACATGGTTGTTATCAAACGGTATTGTGCAAAATTAAATTGGCTACTTTATGGTGAAATGGAGAAGGAAAGCAGGCATTTCAAACACATGCGTGTCTCTCAGCGAGGTCTGGAAGCGATCACGATGCAAGGATGGCTACTTTAAAATATCTACAAATAGTTAGGGCCATTCTGTGAGATGAATAAGCTGGGGCTGAATTTAATAAAGTTATCAAGGCCATAATAACACAGGGGCCAGTGCCTGAAACTAATAAGCGGTTTGGTGAGCATGAGATAGTTCATATGTGCAAAGCATTCCTCCAGCGCTGACTTGCAGAGGTAAAACACCGTGCCAAATTCCTCTAACCTCACCAGGATGTGCTGAATGGCTGCCCTTAGGCCAGGCTCAGCCAGCTGGGCTGGAGGGGATGTTTAACAGGTTTTTGTCTAAGGGACAGTCACAAGCCCTTCAGTGAACAGGGCTGGTGGGTTGCCCACAGCAGGCACGTGTTTGCCCTCACCCTCCATGCCAGTCAGTAGCACGTTTGTGGTTTAAGAAGCGAATCAAAAAAATCTTCACCAGAAACAATCTGTTATGTCAATTTTTTATCTAATGTTTTTCATCAGTAGCTTCAGGGCAGGTTCCTCAGGGCTCCAAAGTCACTGATGATCCCCAGGCACATCCATGGGAGCTCAGTGGTTCCTGGAGCTGGGCAGGACATGGGGATGCAGCTGAACATGGATGTGGAGAAATGTTCTCCTTTGCCTTCTCTAAAAATGAAATTTTCCATTCGTAGAAAATTCCGCGTCTCTGATTTTAATTTCTATTTGTCTAATCCAGAGGGATATTTTAGATGTGAGAAATTTTCTCTGGACTAGAAATTCCCATTACTGCAAATGTTGAGGGAAAGCATTCAGTTTTTCCATCAGACTGGTGGCAGAGCAGGAAAGAGGGCTGATTTTCCTGAATTCCAAAGATTGGAGTTCATCAAGCCACACAGTTACAAGACTTTTGTTTGGATAAACTCACCTTTTCCACAGAGCTGCAAACCTGGACAAAGGGTGAAGTAACAACCCTCTCTGTTTGGTTGGTTTTTTTAATTTCAAGTTCAGAAGCACAGGCCCAGCAGCAGTGTCAGGTTGGCTCCAGGGAATGCAATTCTCATTCCTTTGAAAATTCTCGTTCTGCCAGTTGGGAGTTTTGTTCAGCATTTCCCTTCCCAGTTGGCATTGTGGGGCTGAACTTTCTCAAGGTGTTGAGTGTGTGGAAAGAAGAAAAAAGAAGGGCAGATTTCATCTAGCTTGGATTTACCAGGGGAGTGATTCTCTTCCAGAGATCCTAATCTGAAACTGCTTTTCCCACTCCCTCCTGTAGTAGTTTACAACCTCTGACGTAGGTACACAGGGCTGGACTGTGAGTCTGGGAGCACCAATGGGGCTGGCCATGGGCTCAGGGAAGAGATGGATTGGCATTTTGGCTCACAAGATTGACAATCAGGTTTATTGCAGCCATGGCTGTGCCACAGCACTGTGAAAACCACAGCATTTATGTGAAAACCACTTAGGCAGAATTTACTCATCTGTCACCGATTTTGCCAGGGCAGAGGAGTTTAGCTGAGCGTTTGGACATCTCTCAGAGATGGTTCTGTTGCATTTAACTTTAAAACTCTCCACTACATCCCTCTGAAAAGGTAGGAGAGGTGACTGCAGCCACATCCTTTGGAGGGAACACCTATGGAGGAGACTTTCAAATTGCCTTGGGAAACATAACTCTGAGCCCCAAGTTTCAATGGAAATGCAGTAAAGAAAACCTCAAAAAGCAAACTACAAGCTCCTTTCCCAAATTTCCTTTTCCTTTCATGGCACAAATTAGAGAATACAAACTTAGTGGAATTGCAAGCATCTAAGAATAGCTTTGATTTTCCTAAACATTTACAATTCTGTTTTATGTACATCGTCAGAAAAGGAGCAAGGAAATACAAAATGTAAATCTTTAAATGAACCTGAATACCAAGGAGACTTTACATATCTACTTGGAACAAATGGGATGTTGCAGCTAAATCTCAAACAGGAGAATCAGAGAGTTTCAATAGCCGTGGATGCATGGAGTGTAATCAGACATGGGATGTCTCGTGTAGGGTCCTTCTCTCCCTCCCTCCCTCCCTGGCAGGTTAAAAAAACTGTTGTGACTTGCTCTAAATTTTGCTGCCTGTTTGCTTTCACAGCTCCCAGAGCCAGAATCCCATTTCCATTTCAGAGAGCTTGCTACGTGTAAGCTGGATGTCCAAATCCTCCTGGAAAAGGGCTGGGGGGATGTTCCATGGACACTGTCCCCATGAAGGGAGCACCATGCAAGGTCTAAAGAACCCAGAAGCTGTGGACTTAAACCCACTTCCAGACATGGAAGATTTGTAGGAATTCTGCTGAGCCTGTTGGGCACCTTTGATAAAAACTCACATTTACAACAGGGATATTGTTCTTGGTTGGACTGCAACGCTGAGAGAAAAGTTAAATTTGGGAGAAGGTATTAGTCCCTTCCCCAGCAGGACAGCCCTGACAGAGCAGAAAGCATTAAGAAAGCAATTTAAAAAATATAATGCTCAGGAAGCACCTAATTTTACCACCAGCTGGGTGTTAAATTAATTGTGTGCAAGGCGAATGTGGCACAAGATGGAAAATCAGGCTTAAAATGTGTGTGCTTCTCTAAGAGCAATTTTGTTTCTTGGTTGAAAGAAGGAGTGTGTCTCAAGGAAAGCACCAGGTGATCAGTGAACAATATCATGATGGATTAGCCCAGAGAATGCTCCGAGGTCAGGAGCAGGTTATAACTCTCTCCAACACTGAGTTATGAGCATGTGTTACCATCAGTATGTATGGAAAGGTTCTTTTGGAGCAGGAAGGAGGCTGCCTATGGATGGGCAGAGAGATGATTCATTTGTCTCATCAGACTGAAGTGAAATCTTGGAGACCGCAGAGCCTGGAAAGTGTTACCACTCCCATTTTCTCACTAGGTAAACTGAGGTCAGAGATGCTTTTTGGCTTGCCCAAGGTCATGCACAAATTAGTGGTAGAGCCAGAAACAAGTCCTAAAAGACCCCTTTTCCTTTCATTGCCACAGCGTTTTCCATTGCAGATGGAAATGTTGCAGGGCTGTTGTTCAAAAAGAACCCATTACCCAAGTCTGCAGGACTTGTATCAACCTCAAGAGAGATCAAATAGCCCCGTGGTGAAAAGGCATCCAAGAACAGCTGCCTGCCTGCTGGCTGGTTTTGAGGCTGTGATTCCTTCAGTAGCATCATTCCTGGTTCCCACTGAACACTCTTAATTTAGATTGATGGAGCCATTCTGCAAAGCAAGAAACTTTAACTTATAGATATGCAATTTCTATACTTGCTCAAAACAGCCAGAAATGTTATTTACACCAAATTTACAGCTCAAAGCTATCAGCTGCTACAGCCCCTCCCTGCCTGCTCCTTCCATCTTTTTTTTTCTTTCTTTTTCCTTCTTTTTTTTTCTTTGTCTGGTCAGGCTCTTGTTTTGGAAATACCCCAGATTGTAATAATTTTACTTGTACTGCATTACTTGGCTTTGTTCATCTCCTGATGAAGTGCCAGCCCTGAAGTAGTGCCAGATGAAAGTAGGCATCTTACAGCCCTGAAGGGAACTTTCCTGGGATTATTTACTGGTCGAGTCACCCTGCAAGTGCTCTGAATGAACAGCAGCTCTCTGCCCAAACACAGAGGGAAGGTGCACGGAAGGTCTGAAGCACAGCATCCATCAGAGCCCAGGGAAGAGGCTGCAGCCCCAGCTGGACCTGCTCTGGCCACAGCTCTGGCCAAGTGGCTCAGAAAACGTTCAGCAGCAAAGTTTCAGGGGAACCCAAACACCTCAGCCCCCCTGGTTTACATCTGGGGTGGTTTGGGTTCCCAGGCACATCCATGTACAATGTGAAGCAGCAACACAGCCCAGGAACAGGGAAAATCCAGCCACCATCCTGCTCCAGACAGCACTTGCCCCCCGGCTGGTGTGAACTCCAAAGTAAGGTTAGCTCAATTCTCAGGCCCAGATCCACTACAAAGATCTGAGTCCTGATGAACATTTTAACTAACTTGGCCCAAATTCCCAGTTCATAACAGAACACAAAGCCAGGCTCTTTGATGTGGGCTGAGGTTTTGTAAAGAAAGGTTCAGCTGGCTCTCAAGTCGACTTTGGGTTTGGCTGTGTCTCCTGGGTCACTCCAGCCTGCAAGGGCTGGTGTGGGCTGGCCCAGGGCTGTCACTGGCACAGCTGGGGAGAGACCAGCTTTTGTCACTGCAAATTGTAGAGAAGCAAGAAAAAATAGTGGGTGACTGGCAGGATTAACTCTTTGCAGACTGCACAGTGATCTGCCACAAGTCCTCCCAAAACTTCGTTCTGTGATGGCCTTCTGCAAACAAAGCACCCTCTACAACAACAGAATTTAAACCAGCAGATATTCTTACATGCTTTTCTTGGGTTTGAGTCATTTTATGAGTTTAACTTGCACATCGGGAAGATTATGATCTACTGAATTATTACTGCAAAAACCTAAATGCCAGTTTTCTCTCATTATTTCCCCTCGCACAGGTTTCGAGGTGTAGGTGCAATTCTTTAGCAAAGAAGAAGGAATTTTTTTTTCCTGGGCAAACGTGTTGGACAGCAAGTGAAAGTGAGCTCCTGGAAAGTGAAGTCCTTTGGGTACTAGAGCATGTCACACCAGCTTGCTGACCAGTAACTAGCTTGGTTGAAGTCTGGCTCAGCAGATCCAACTACAAAGACATGCAGTTTTGAAGGACTTCTTTCTTGCAAGAATATATAAGAATCCTTTCTAGAAGCAACTGCTTAAGTCCCTCCTGTGATCTCCCACAGTAGACCTAAAAAGTAGATTAAGAAAAGTAATAAGCTAAAGGAAAAAAACCACAGTGCTTTGCTCATTTATTTTATACATTAAGGGGAACACTGACCTTCGAGATCTCTTTTTTCCCTGGAATTCATGGTGATGAATAGAATGTATTCTGACTTTAAATGAAACAGAGTGCTTTGAAAAGACAGAAAATTAGCAACATATGGGCCAAAGGACCCAAAGAGATGAGAAAAAAGGAGGGGGAAGAAAATGAAGGAAAGTTTCAGATGTCACTATGATCCTGCAGCAGAATATTTTAATATTCTGCTGTGAGGGGATGTCAGGCCCCCTTTGGACATCCCCCTGGCATCATTATGAGGCCTTTCTGTGTGCAAGGCAAATAGAAATTACATTTCCTGCACTGCAAATGCTCCTTTACCCACCGGACCAGTGGATGCCACAGAAGAAAAGGATGGCAGGATCTTGCAGATAAGGTGATTTTTCCCTTCCCTGTCCTCTCACTGCTGTCACCCAGAGATGCTTGATCATGTATGATACAATCTTCCCTTCCAGGTTCCCCAGAATCCTTGGAGTCCTTGGATTTCAATCCCTGGTGCTTATTCCCAGGCTCACCTTTGCTCTGCCCCGGGGAGGACTCAGACATGAGGCAAAACACCTTGTGCACTGCCCTGGATATCCCTGGATATCCCTGGATATCCCTGGCTGTCCCTGGCTGTCCCTGGCTGTCCCTGGATATCCCTGGCTGTCCCTGGCTGTCCCTGGATATCCCTGGCTGTCCCTGGCTGTCCCTGGCTATCCCTGGCTGTCCCTGGATATCCCTGGCTGTCCCTGGCTGTCCCTGGCTGTCCCTGGCTATCCCTGGCTGTCTCTGGCTGTCCCTGGACATCTACACTTTGCAGAACAGCCACCAGGTCACCACAAACTTCCCCACAGGAAGCTGTACTGGGTCAGACCCCAAAAGGACAACAACAGTCCTATCAGATGGCCACCAGCACTGTTCACAATTTCTTTTTCCACAGCCAAACCCAAGTGTTTCCCCCTGTCCACAACCTACCTGCAGTCTGCACCAGAGACAGGGCTTGTTCTGGACTCTCCACACTCACACAAGCATTTGTTTATCTTATGAAATAAAATCAGTAACAAAAAAAATCTCATTGCCATTGATATTTCTATCATAACTTTTCCTTAGCTTTATTTTCTGGGAGGAATAGCCTTGTTTTTCTCAGAAGTATATTTGAAATATTCCATTCCTGCAGAAGGAGGCAGCTCACTCAGTAAGGGCTGAGTGGTTGAAAATAGTTTATGCCCCAGAAGAATTACCAGAGCCCTTTGGATGGGTGGGAATCTTCATCAAACCAGGAATTAGCTAAAGCAGGAGCTGAAGTATCAAACTGCTCACAATTAACTTTGCGTAATCATTTAAGTGTCTTATTAATTGATTGAATATTCTTAATTAAATTCCCAAATACTCCCATTTTAATTAAGGTTTGATTCAAGCCAACCAGAGCAAGGGAACTTGGAATGAAGGCTCCCAGCTTCTCCCCTAATGCTGGTGCAGCTCAGGCCACGTGCTGGTAGTGATGCCTAAAAATGACTCCAGTGGAAGGTAATTAGTGCAGAGGAAACCAACCTGGCTGTGCCCATCACTTCTGCAGTGACACTGGCAAGTGCCACAGTTTTACATAATGCAGACAGCTCTGAGACAAAGTGTTTTTTTCTCAAGTGAAACCAAATCTGGGTAAAATTAACATTCTATCCTGCGAGTACATTTAGTCCAGATTTAAGTTTGCTTATTTTTTCCATTCTGTCTCTGTCGTTTTAGTTCATTCATCTCTCAGCTGAAAAAAATAGAATGGGGAAAAAAGTGCTCTGCTGTTGCACAACCTTGAAAACTGTCCTGTGCTCTCCACAATACCCCTAAGTCCATTTATCCCCTGCACACCCTGTAATCTCCATTACACAGCCACACTTAGGGATTTGCAAAGATCTGCTCTCTTTTCCCCCTGTACTTTGTCTTTTCTCCCCATATTTTGGAGTGTCTGGTTAAAAATTACTTTGGGCTTTGCTTCTCCTCTTGGCCATTGAGAGGCTTTGCTTTTGCACAGGATGCACCAATATTTCTCTAAAAGCCTTTTTTTTTTTTTTTACAAATGCTTCTGCTTCCTTCCAGGGCTTAAATCAGCAGAGTGTTAAAGCAATGAAGTGAATGAGAAGCTTGTGAGTGAAATGCTCTATCCAACAGCTCTTGCAGTAATAGAATAAACCTTTTTTGGCATTAGCTGTGGCCCACTTTGGGGAAGGACAGGAGAGAAATTAAGCCCCTATGGGCTTTGGCTTCTGTGCCAGATCTGCCTGCTAAGAGCCTTCTTTGTGTGAGGTTGTTGAGGTTGTTAATGGCTCATGGATTATGGAAATCCTTCCACAAATGGGTTCTCTGAGCAGCCCCACATCTCAGGCTTTTTTCAAAGAGAAAGTTGAAGTCCTGGGATGGTTGTTGGGCCAGCCCAGCACAAACTCCTCCAGACACTGGTGGGACATGGTGTGATTTGAGCATTGTTGGCTCTTACAGGACTAAAACTTGCTCCTCAGTGTTTCATCTGGTCAAAACTGCCATGAGCTCCACCTGCCTCCTGCAGCGTGGAAAGAAAACCCACGTCAACTTCCTATCCAAACTCTCCCAGATGGCCACGCCTGGGATAAAAAGAGAGAAGGAGACAGCACCCTGAGGTCACACTTTGCCCTCAGGCCAGTGTCACCCAGGTCAAAGGCTCAGCGCTCCTGATCCCAGCTGGTTTCAGCAGGGAGGACTCCTGCAGCCTGGGGGCATCAAACCATAAACCTGATCACAAAATGACATCCTGAGCCCTGTGCTGTGCTCTCCACCTGTCTCAATGGTAACCTCTGAGCCTCTCCCAGGAGGCCTGTAGACAATTTGTTTGCAGGTGACCTGAGACTTGAATGAGCTGATGGCTGTTCTGGTTGTTCACACAACCTCACACAGATCTGCAGGTGAACAGAGAACGGTTTGGGTGGGAAGGGACCTTAAAGCTCATCCAGTTCCACCCCCTGCCATGGGCAGGGACACCTTCCACTCTCCCAGGTTGCTCCAAGCCCCATCTAACCTGGCCTTGGACACTTCCAGGGATGAGGCATCCACAGCTTCTCTGGTCATGATGTTCCTCTCAGACTCACACATATGACCAGAGCAGTTATTTGCACTCTACCTGTTCTCCACCAGTTTCTCCCCTGCCTTTCAGGTTTTGCCTTGTGGGTCAGAAGGGCCTTGGGAGAGCAAGTGCCCAAGCCCAATGGTGCCCTCATCTGGCTGAGGCTTCCGTGGGATTAATATCCACTGTAAATCCTCATCCTCATCTTCATCTGCACACCAAGCAATTCCAAGAACAACGGACACAAAGCCCAGCTGGGCTGGGATGTGGTCATACATCACGTCTCACATGGGCTGGACCCACATAAGCCTTTTTTCCACCCGTGCCACTGGCTGCTTTCCCAGCTCCTCCTGGCCTCTCCACTCCACATGGAGCTTGTAGCCTTAAGAGCAAACTCCTCAGGTAATGATTTTTAGGGTCAGATAAACTCTGCCCTTTCCTTCCCCAGTGGGCACCACAAGGAGCTGACGGCAGGGCCGAGGGCAACACCCACCATCCAGCTTCTTCCAGCAAATAAATCCAGTGCATTTGAAATGACATCATGAGTTTGTGGCTTTCCCCCCCCCCCCCCCCCCAAATGAATCTTTCAAAATTCAACTCTTGTGGTTCCTTCCACCCATTTTGCTCGAAGAGATAAGGCTGGGTCTTGGCGAGTGTCCAGCTCAACTGTTGACAGAGCCGTCCAGTTCAGCGCCGAGCTGCAGGACTCTTCCTCCAGAATAAAGGCTCCTTTTCAGTTTATAGACACAAATACACGAATAAAAGCATATTTCATGCGTGATGTCTAAGTATATCAATCAGATAACTGGAACTGGTGTGCGTGTGGAGAAGTTTCTGACGTAATACAACTTGTACAAAGAAGAAAGGCGCTTTCATTAATCTGGTGCTTGGAATGTCACTTGTACACCAACAAGTGATTCAGTAAGAACTTGGAAAAACAAATGAAGCCATCGTTTTCAAATGTGCAGGAGCCTCCCAGATTATAAGAGTGAGTGAGTGTACAGGATTCACAAGCAGAAAGAGACTCCCAGATCCCAGAAAGGTCTAGAAAAATAACTGGAAGATGCAGAGCAGGTATGCAGGAATTATGCTGGTATGTCTGACAGAAAATAAACCAGTTCACACTACTGTCTCTCTTTTGGGGCAAGGAGGAAATCACTTCAAAAAATATGATCCTGAGGATCAGTTTGCAACAATCCTCATGCAAATTGTTTTTGTACTGTGAGTATAGAAGGGACTTGCTGACTCCTGCCAAGATCAGGAGTCTCCTACATCCAGATTTCATGTCCTGCTGAGATTTCCAGCTTGTCTGTAACATGAAGACAGATTCTCCCATCATGTCCTTGTAGCCCTGAGAATGTACAATATTCAGAACACATTGGGACCAACTCACACAAATACTAGTGGTGGATTCACACTGCAACATCCAGCTCTGATATAGGTTGAAATGACACAAAGTATGGCAAGTTTGGATTTACAGAAATGTACTGCATTGAAATGAAATTAAAGATTTTATTTGAATCAAAGAAAGGAAATTAAATTTAGGTGGAAATTCCACCAGCAAAAATTATTGCACAGTGTCCCAGCATTTTGGCATCTATAGATAGATAAATACTGTTCTGTCCTTGGATATCTCTGCTGTTACTTAACTAACTTTAGTGTAGCCACAAGGTGATAGTTAATAATATTGCTTAATCTTAACTGAGCAACAGTTTCTTTCCTCTGAAAATTAGAGACAGAATCTTAAGATTTCATATCAATTTCTCTTATTTATCTCAGGTATTTATAAGGCCCCTGTCACATGGTTATCCAAGCCCCGGGTTTTCTTCTTGTAAAGAAAAAGTTCTGTGATTATTTTTAAAGGTAATTTCATACCAAGCAAATGATGTTTTAATTTTAAAAAGTATTAAAAGAATAGTTACTAAAAAGGAGGAAACACCTCTCCAGGGATAATATGAAAACTGTATCTGCTTTACAGCTGCTGTGGCCCATTCCAGCACTTCCCTAAATGTGGTCTTGCACCATTCATGATCCATGGCATATTTGCTGGAGCTCCACAGAGATCTTGGTTCTCTTCCTCATTTTCAGGTCCTAAACTATACAAAGAGGCAGCTCAAAATGCACATTATTCTTTCCTAGTACAGCTTTTCCACCTCAGCATCTGCTGTCCTTGACAGAGGGAAGTGTGTCAGTGCTGGTGGGGCAGGAAGGCAGACTCTACTGTGAAGAAAAGTAAGGAAAGGGCAAGAGAACTGGAACTTTAAGAGATAACTGGGAGTAATGGAAGTTCCCCCCCGGACAGGCTGTGTCCATACAGAAGGATGCAGTTGTCCCATTGTTGGAATCTGGTGGCACCATCAGCTCTTGCTGGTGACTGTGCCAGCCTGGAGAAAGGGACACATCTCAGAGAGCTCAGTCAAGTGTCCCATTAAAACATGACATTTTCCCACAAACTTCAGAAGAAACTCTTTAGTCCCTTGCCTGTCTTGCAGGGTAGGTTCAGAAAACAGGGCTCCAGCCACCAAAACCATCCTTGATGTTCTTTGGTGCTGGATTCCACTCGAAATGGAATCTACAGCAGCAGCAGATGCCAGTGAACATCAAGGGAAAGGGAGACAGTCAGCAAAGGGTTAATTTCCCAAACACCAGCACAAAAGATACCAGCACCCTGCTAATGACAGTGCCAGGATAGCAACTGATAACTGTGACACCAGCTATCAAAAAAAGTGCTGGTGTTTTGGGGTGAATAAACTGATTTTAGCAGCTGCATCTCACATGTTGATAAAGTTTTGGTGACTTTTGTGCCAAGGAGAGGGGAGTGGAGGAGAGTTGAGTTTGCAGCTTTACTGCAGCCTGTTTGCAGGGAGGGTTGGGGATCTCAGTCTGTCTGTGGCTGGATCCAGAGCCCACCAGCCATGGTCATGGGGCTGGGTGCCATCCAGCCTCACCTCCCTCCACCTCTGCTTTTGATCAGCTTTGCCTATTTCCAGCCAAGATTCTCACATATAAAACTTTAGCCCACACCCTGGATGGCACTTATAGACATCTTACAGCCTGATCCTGGAAGCAGCAACACGGTGACAGTTCTCCAAAGGTTGGGAGTCACGGCCCATCACCTGGGACATCTCCATTGAGAAGGGACAATCTCCAGTGGCTGTTGAGGTCCTGCTCAGGCTGTGAGTGTGAACACCCAGACACAGCCAAGCCCCCAAGGAACAGCCCAGCATCCCACACACAGACATTATCCTGGCCAGCCCATTTTGTCTCCTTCCTCAGAGCAGCACCATCCCAAAGGGTTCTGCCTGCTTCCGAGGGAAAGGTTAACAATTATGCCAAGCTAATTGTATCCTGATAAAAACACCAGCCTCATTATTCCATCCTGGTTTGCATTTTCATATCTAACTTCTGTTTATTTAATGTAAACACCCTTGAATTATGCTTTCTTAAAAATACAAGATACCCCCAATTTTATTTCCAGGGATACATGTTCATTAGAGATAAGGTGATTTAAAAAAAAAAATCATTTTATACTGCTAATTGTAAGCAGAAAACAATAAGCTTGCCATGAAAATGCACAAATAATGCACCACACAGGCCTCAAATGCTAGGAGTTCAGTAATTGCTTTTTTGATAAGATGTTTTCAACTTCTTAATATTATTTTTATAGCTAGAAATCTTGCTTTCAGACAATGGGCTGGGAACTGGCATTCCCTGCATGTTTTAGACAAATAATACACTCTCAATCGAAAGCAATAGAAGAATTGATCCTGCCTTGTGGGTATTACATTTTTTAATCTACCAATAAGTTTGGTTTTTCTTTCATTTCTTAGTTTTACAGAAAGTAATTCCAAACTGTAAGCCACAACTGACCTAACTACTTATTAAAAATGCTAATATGCTTTTGTGCTTTGATGTCTGGTGAACAATAAAAGGGAGAGAGTTACTCTGGGACACTGTAATCCTTTATTTGTCACTAAGTTATGACACCCAGCAGAGCTGTGTGACAGTCCAAATCAATCATCCCCCATGCACTGCAGGCCTTCTCTGCCTCCTGCAGAGTCTATGCAGTTTAATTAGCTTTTTTTCACACTAGCATAATGTACATCTGCAGCTTCAGCAAGAAAAAGAAATGGAGGATAGTTCACTGGGATACGGTGCCTTAAAAAAAGTTCATATAAAAAAAAAGTCTGAAAGAAGAAACATCACAATCCTTTGTAGTTTACTTCAGAGGAGTTTGCAGTAGAAATCTACAGGACTGGGTACTCTATATTGTTAAATGTAGATTTTTTTTTTTAACCTAATAAAGGCCTTTTCAGCTAAAATCTCAGATGGCATTTAAAGCCTTGTTCTTTTCTAATGGTCTATATCTTTTATACCTTCTTCTTGTGGTTGATCATGCAGTAGCTCATTATCTGCTGCTCTCCCCCTCCCCTCCGTGGGTCGGTACAATGAAGGCTTCAAACTGGTATTTGCTGGTTAGAAATCACTGCCCCCCATCCCCAACAGCAGCAGTGCCCTGGGCTGAAGGAGGCAAAGCCCTGCTGCCTCCCACCAGCACCGATCCCATGGCCAGAGCACACTTGAAGTGGTGGATCCACAGTAAATGAGCACTGCCCACAGATATCCAAACACGAGTCCATGGGAGCATGGCTGGAGAGGAGTGGGCACGGGCTGAGCCTGGCAGCCCCTCAGCCACCCTGCCTGAGAGCCAGCAACGTCATGGGACAGAAAGTCTTCAGATAAATGGGATTCTGTCATGGGATTCTGTCATCCCAAGAAAATATTTCTGGCCTTATTAAGCTCGTGGTTGGATCTGATGACACATTCAATCAAACAAAACAGAGTCGGGCACTGCCTTGTTTCAGAAGGGGCACTATCCCTTTCCAGCCATTCCTGCTGAGGCGATAGAACCTGTTAAATGACGGTGCAAACTAAACTGTTTGGCTTTTATTTGCCTTCTGTACCCTTTGTGTACCACGAGGAAGTTTAAAGGCGCGTGCGATCCTTCCTTACGCTGTTCCTCCGAGCGTGACCACAAAGGAGTCACCTGCAGAACACAGCAGTGGCTTTATTCAAATGATAGATTACATTACTAGAGGCTTGTCACTCTTAATAACCTCCCAACAGAGAAATGCATCTGAGGAGGTGACGGGTGGGGTTCAAACGGGAACATTCAACAAGAGCCAGCACTTCCCACTCCGCGGTTTCGACGGGATGCGCCGCGGTGGAAGCGCCGCACAAAGGCTGTGGCTGCAGATGGATGAGGTGCAGTGGGTCACCGTGGTGGGGACCATCACAAAGGCTGGAAAGCAGTCAAAGACATTTGTCAGCCTCTTGATTTTGAAGCAGAACTCCGCCTTCAAATGCCAGCAATTGGCTTAAGATCTGCTGGGACTGCTGATATTCACCTTCACTTGGAAAATACAGACGTGATCCACCAGTTCTGGGCACTGAGGAAAGTACAAGAGCAGTGGCCAGACCTACTGTCAAAGACCTTTTCAGAACTGTACCTGAAATTGTCTTTTAAACAGCACCTCTCTAATCCTTCAGTGCAAAAATACTTTATCCTCTTGTGGGAATTATACATATTTCCCAGTTCAAAGAGGTATAAAATATAAATGTACTTCTGTACAATTCAGCATTAAGAAGAGTAAATAGTGTACAGTGCCTTTTCATCTTTAGATTTCAAGTTGCTTAAGCATTTAGAGACTACAGTTGGCATTTCTTGCTGTGCTGCTTCTTGGTCTAATGCTATTATTGAAAATACTTTTATCCTGGGCCTTGGCTGGGGTAATTCCTTTGAAAAATCTTATTCCACACTTACGCCAGCAATTCTTCACTGTTTCTTCCTTTTAAAACAGATAATTCATTAAGACTATAATATGCAGTTTTAACATATTTCAAGTTTCATGTTTAACTGAGTGTTCCAGTTTGGGGTCTGGTGGACAAAAGCACTGGATTTCTTGTTCAGAAATGAAACATTTTGAAATGGTAAAAATAACCCTGCTGAGCTTCCCTCTGTGAAGACCAAGGAGCAGCCATGGTCCTCATGAGGGACCATGAGAGGGACCCCCTTTTTCCACAGGAACCTCTCCTGGGTGTTTCAATGCAAACATCCACTTCCCTCCCAAGTCATCCCAAAGCTGGGAAGACTGGATCTTCAAGGACTTGGAGAAAGACAGGCAGAAGAACACCATCTCTTCAAGAACACAGACCACACTGGTCTCCTAAAGAACACAACCAGAAGGTGATACCTGGACTCCTCGTGCCCTTTATCCATGCACCAAGGGACTTGCATGGACACTTCATTAGCCAACACCTTTCTCCTGGCCTGTGTGTCCAAACCACTGCACTCCCAGTTCCTTTTCCCAGGGAGAGCCTGCGGGTTTTTATTTCCACCCCCGTCCTTCCTGGCCAGAGGACAACCCTCACCCCAAAACAGGCTCCAAGACAGGTAGTACAGGGTGTCAGGGAATGTTGCTTGATTAGAGGAAAGGATGAAAAGTGAGATGAAACCTCACTCCTTCCTGTTTCTTATGCCTTGTAAAGTAAAAATCTTTTGGGGATGTGGAAAAATATGAGCTTTAAGGCTCCTCTGTAAGAAAGAGTGAATTTAGAGCAGAAAATATTTTTCTCTTGTAATTCGGCAGGTTATACAATAAAGTAAAAGGGGGCTCAATCAAATAATAATAAAATAATTTGTGAGCCATCTAATGCCCTGCCTGGTGCAGGGAAAGCTTTGCTTTGATGAAGAACAGCCTGAGCAAGGGGAGCAGAGGTTGGTTCTGGGAAGAAGATGAAGTGACTGATTCTCTTTTTGAAATTCAGGGGAGGAGGTGGTTGAAATCATCACACTTCTACTGGGAGATGCCACAGTGCCATAGTAAAGACAAGTCATGGCATTTACACTCATTTGCAACCCCATCATCTTCCTCCAGGAGGTCCAAAAAGAAGAAATTTGCTATTTGTTAGGGCTGCAGCAGGTGAGATGTGCAAGAGCTTTCAGTGCTGTTACTGCCCCATTCTCTCCCTGCCCCTGCAGGGGATTTCTGCTCCTGCAGCACACGGAATCAAAGGCTCAGCCCTGCAGAGCCTGGTGGAAAACCCTCCCTCCCTCTCTCATCTCCGAGTGCTCCGCAGGGGAAGGGTGGGCAGGGGGTAGGACAGATGGAAGGGGAAGTGGGTAGATGATAACATCTCCAACCAGAGATCAACATCCCAGCAAGATCTGCTAGAATTCACCTGCCAGACCCCTGAGTCAGACAGGTCAGTGGGATCCATGTGCACGGTTGGGTGGTTGCCTCCAGCAAACCCAAGACCTGCTGTTCCAGTGAAGGAGCATCAGAGGGATCCCACCCGCTCCTGATTTTGTAGCTTCCAGTTTGCTGACACTGGAAAGGCATCAGAGAAGATAGTAGGGTACTTATGCAAAGACATCTATCAATGGGGAGGCCCATCTTCAAAGCTTTGATTTTACCAGGTGCTGGCACCCCTTCTGAGAGCTGTTCTTGCTTGGGGGGATTCCATCTCAAAGTCTTCACATCACAGGAAGGGGAGCCCTGCTTTGAAGAGTCTCACCAGCAATGGGCCAAACCTCCGATTTGCATTTCATTTTTGGCTGCTTGAAGCTTGCTCTGTTGGCACCAAACAAGCATTTTGCAACCTTTTTAAAGCAACAAGGCACAATGTTTGCTGACACAGCTCAACACCAAGACGTGTTCTTGTGCATCCAACTGAGAAAGTCACCACCAGTTTAGGCAGGTGTGGATGAGCAAATTAGAGTTAGAACAAAGTGGTGGTGCATTTGGAGCATGCCCATCAAGTTGCAACAAGCTAAAAGTTAATGTTAAATTAAGGGATGTATTTCCAGTGCTTGCACTTGGCAGCTGGTTTGATTCCTACATTGAGATCATGGAGAGAATTTAAGGTTGAGTTTATTTTAAGGCTGTCTTGTTTGAGTTGCTTTGCTGATGGTCCTGGGAATCTGTGTCACGTTGGACTCCAGCAGAATTTCTGCTGGATGCTCAAGCCCTACCTGTGGGGCCTACCTGGTCAGGGAGCAGCATCTTGCAATATTTCAGAAGTACAAAAGGCATTGCCAAAGGCCACTCAAAACTTGTTTTTAACTTCAACTTTATCCAGCTCAGAGTTTCTTTAATTTCCTAAAGGTTCTTAGAATATAGGGCAGCACTGACATAATCAAAGCAGCCAAGTCTCCTGGCTCAGACACTGTCTTTGACCTTTCTGTGGTTCATTTTCCCTCTGTCACTTACTTTTCAGTGGAATTGCAGAGCTTCACCCTCTAGTGTCTGAGGAGGAGTTTGGAAGGCATTTAAGAAATCAAGGTCATTAGACATTACCTTTCCTGTTGCAAGCCCTTGCACGATGCACAAGGATTATTATGCCCTTGCCCTTTGGTGTAAACAAACCTTGGAGCTGTTCTGTGCTGTTCTTGTAACCAGAACAAAGCCCTTTGCATCGTTAAACCTCTAACATAAGAGAAAAGGAAAGCCTATTTACCATGCATAACACAAGAAAGGTTCCTGAATAATCCAAGACAAAAGGTCTATGCTGGGAAAGTGCAGAGGTGGGATTGCTGGTTTCCCTTTTATGAGGATCCCCACATTCCCCAGTTCCCCACTTGGCTGGCACAAAGAACGTGGAGCTGCTGGTCCTCCCTGCTCTGCTCTTTGTCCACAGAAGACTTCAAGAAGATGCAACAAATCTTACGTCATGTTCACAAATACTTTGTGTAGTGGGTGATCTCAGTGCCTGGGGACAGGCTGACAAAAAAGAGGGTTCCCAGGGAGGCAGAGCTTTACACTGAGCCCTCAACACATAAAGAAACCGCTTTGAAATGCATGTGACTTGGGTTCTGCTGCAGAAGAGATTGTTTGGTTGGGCTGAGGTTGAAGCCAAGGGCTTGGTTCAGGTCAAATACCCATTGAAGGGGGTGAGAACCAGCTCAGCCTCCTGTGGAGAAGCCAATGCCAGGACATGGCTGCTGGGCCAGCAGGACTTCAAGAACTTTCCATCCTCGTGCCCATCTCACCACCCAACTTATGCACACTGCAACTGCAGGTGCAAGCACAGAGGTACAAAACAAAGCTCGTTTTGCCATTTCCCACCCTTCAATCACTCCCCTTGACCCTCCAGGCACAGTCTGGCTGTATGGCAGCATGCAGGAAACGACTCTCTGCCCATGTAGGTCGGTGTGGGACCGGGCTGCAGGTGGGATGTGTGTGCCAGGCAGTTTGCAGAGTGTGCTGCTCTCCCATCACAACGTGCCAAATCAAAGCCCTGCACTCAAAGGCCCGTGCTCGGCTGAGGTGGTACCTGGCGGGGCTGAAAGGGCAGGTCTCCTGCTCTTTGTTTAAATGCTGGCCCATTTGTTGACTCAGGGGCACCCACTCCTCACCAGCAGCAGCAGCACTGAAATCCTGGATCACTCTAATGAGCGTCCCTTCAATAACCATTGCCCTGATTTTTGATACCTGGAGAGAAGATGCACCAGCGAGGGAAGAATTTATCAAAAACACGGCACTGCCTAGACATCAGAGGGAACCTCAAAGGGACAGTGAACTAGAACAAAGAACAAAAACATTTACAGAAGTGCTACGCTGAAAAAAAGGGAAAGGGAAAAACTGTACTAACAACAGTAACAAGGTCAGCTATAAAACCAGAATTAAAAGGCACTGCTGGGGAAAAGACGACGACTCAAAAAAGCACCAAGAACTAAGAACACAGCTTGCCAATCAGATCTACACAGATTCCCCTTGATATCTTCCCACTAACAGGCTTTCCTGCAGGACAAGTAAAAAAGTTTAAGCGACTGGCTCTGTGAAGGTGGGCTGGAAGCAGGAGAGCAGCATTCACAGCTTTTAGCACAGACCCTCAGGTTCTCCATCAATGGGATGGCTCAGAGGTGTGGGGGCTTGGCCAGCAGAGCTGTGCAGTGTCCAGGAGAGAGAACAGCCCTCCAGCAAACCCCACTGAGGGCAGTTCCACAATCTGAATAATTATTAATGGAGGTTTGGCACCTGAATGGACTGGCTGGTGCCCTGAGCACGAACTGCCTTTGTCACTCCTGCCACTCACAGCCTGGGGGAGGCACTGCTGTAAATCAGCACAAATGAAGGTCCACCCCTAAGCTTCCCCAAAACTGAGCTAAAATTAGAATGGGCTCAAATCTTGGAGAAAAAAAGCATTTCCTGCAGAAATGGAAGTTTTCTACTCCATGCCAAAAGAATTTGTTTTTTAAAAAAAATTCAGTTGATGAGCATATGAAAGTTTTCAGGGCTTTTCTCCAAGGGCTTTTCTCCACAGAAAGGTCTTTACACAACAGCCCTCTTTGGTACTTGTGCCACCTTCTGTGCATCCACCCAAAGGGAGAGCATTTCCCTCCCTCCCAGCCTTGGTGGTGACATCCATTCCACACCCAAGCTCTGTTTCTCTATGGGGCATTCCCAGGTATGCCTTGTATGAAAAACCAGTGGAAGAAAACCGGCTTGAGATATTAATCCTGAATTTTCCTATTCCATCATTGCCACTGGAGTCAAAAGTGATTCATAGCCAAAACCAATATCAAATTGTGAATATTCTGGGCGCAGATAACAGACAAAATTTCAGAGCCAGACTGGCTTCACAGCTTGGACTTGTACTCAGGGCTCCTAATTTCTGCCCACAGAAACTTCAAGAAAAATGAGTGAACTTCCCCCAGAAACAAGAGCTTTTTTACCTTCTAAGCCCTGATGTGACCCCCATGACATCTTGCCAGCACGTCACTTCTGGGGTGGAGCTCTACTTGAACATGGGTGAGCAGAGAGAGTTTTTAGGTGCCCTGGGATACTTCTCTGACCTCTACACACTCCATGTCCCAGCAGCCAGTGTTGTGTTGTACCCACCAGTCTGGGCAGATTTCCTGTGTGACCTGAGGAGTCCAAAATGGCATAAGACAGCTACACTTAGGTCATTGAGATATCACAGAGTTTGTACTACCTTCCACACCAACGTTCATTCATCATCCTGGCTTACCAGTGGAGATGGACAGGTGCCTCTGGAGGAGGATGAGAGCAGGGGACAACCTTTGCTGCTCCTAAAAGAGCCCTTCTCTCACCAGGAGCAATGCAGGGCATTCGAACACCAAGACCAAACATCAGGCAGTGTGAACACCATGTAATCATACACCTCCCACCAATCTCTCTCCAAAATCAGGATGACTTCTATGGGCTGGGCACTAATATTCCATTTTTAAAGCAGGTCCTGCTTGCTTTTTTCCCAGTCCCTTCCCTACAAAGCTGTGCTTGTTAGTGAAAGTGAAGAGACTTTTGATTTCTAAAGCCAATGTTAGAATGAGCATTTCCCCGTGAGAGCACCTGGTTCTTGTGTTTAATGAGTAAACACAAGAATACAGAGGCTTGAAGAATGATTGTTCCCAACATCATTACTTCTGAACCCAACATTAAAGAGAAGCAAAAGACAACAGCACAGCAGTTCTTTGTTTTTCCACCACTCTTCCTAAAAAAATATCTTTAATGAGACGCATTTGAAGTCTAACATGGGGCCGTTCTCCTAGATTATAATTGATAAATCTTCCAAATTGGTATGAGGAAAGTATTGTGTAATAATTACTTGTTCCTTTTGAGGGAATAAATAAAATATGAAAAATGTAATTGCTAACCAGCAAAATGCAGCGGGCGGGTTTCCCGCCGCTCCGCCGACCACAGTGAGCAGAGTTGGGATTTCAAAAGTCTCTCTCCGAGTGCAGCATGACACACAATGATGTTGCTGCTGCTTGTGTTTGTTTTCCAAGTGCCAACTTTTCCAGTCGGAGTCACTGGTTCGTTTGAAGTCCTCGCATTTATTTGTGTGCCACAATTAATTTCGCTTGAAAAAGGAACAAATTGCTGCCCTTGTTGGGTGGGTGGTGTGGGGGTTGATTGCCTTCAGAGCAGAAGGTGCCAGGGAGGAGGACAGGGATGGTAAGCCTGGGTTCCCTGGGCAGGTGGGGGTGGAGGGACCTGTCCCCCCTGGCTTGGTGGGAGGTGCAATATCCACTGCATGTTCTCAATGGACATATGGTTTTCCCTGCACCCCAGCTCTTCCCTACCGCATTCTCTACACTCCCAAATTTTCTAATAAAAGCACCTTGCAATTTCACCAAACAGCATCTCCAGCACATCTCGGTCAGAGCAGTTCCCCATCACAGCCTGTGTTGGGGGTTTAAACCCTGATCCTGGCCTGGGAGAATCCCCTTAGGCACAGACAGCCCCCAGAACCCATAAGAGCAGCTGCCAGAAAATGGTTTTCAGCCCCTCGTGTTTGTGCATCTCCACCAGGCAGCAGAGGCCTGCTGCCCTCAGCAGGTTCATCACCTCCCTCTCCTTTTCCTGGAGCATAATTTTCACTCTGTTTTATACAGAGGCAAAACTTACTGCAAAGGTGACTAAAGACACTTGGGCTGAGAAACTTGGAGTTTCTCGTGAGACACAAAAGTTTGCCCTGAACTTTCAGTAACTGGTTTTATGGAGTAGCCTTCATCTCTGGGCTGGTCTGTGTCCACTATCCATTGGGAATGATCCTCTTCTTCCCTAGGTAGCATGGAAAGTTCACACTCTGCCTCAGTTGTTAATAATTCAGAAATTCTCAGTCTAACCCATAGATAAAACTTTGTTTCAGCCCTAAATTAGTTCAAGTTCCAGATTTCTGATTCTCAGATAAAGCTGTCAAATATATATTCAAATATCTATATTCATGCCTTCTAGACCTTTTCCTTTTCTTGCTATTTTAACCATTGCTTTGAACAACAACATGAAAACTTAATGCTTTTAGAAGACTTCAAGCCAATTCTCCCCTTCCTAATTTTGTAAAATGTTATCATAAATGTTTTATGATGTTTAAAAAAAAATAAATCTTACCTTAAAGTAACAATCTGAATTTTTCATGCACAATGAAGACCTTTATCTTATTCACAGTTGTCATTTTCTGTTTAGCATCACAACACATTACTAATAAAAAAATGCATTTTTGAATTGCCTTAAGCAGTTTTGTCAATTTTAATGTATGGCACAGCTTTGTTCATGTTATTCCTCTCTACGGAGCACCCTTAAATCTTTGTTCTCCAAGAATATCATTTACTGTTTTTTTGGAGAGAGCAGGTTAACATTCCTACAAAAAAATGGTGACTTTTTGATTCAAATAGTGTGCGGTAAAATTCTAGTAAAGACAACAATCAGCAAATTATTGTAGTTTTCTGAATTACAATCATTCAGTTTGGTCCTGACCCCACAAACTCCAGTCTGATTAACACCCAAGAGCAATTTTTAGCAATGTGGTTAAAGTATTTCATGACAAACCCAAAGACAAGACGCAGTGTTGGCCTGACAAGCTGTCAGCAAAGCAAACCTTGGGTGAGGCTCCTTCTCACCTGTTGGTCAAGAAGAGTGTTTGTCCATGAATAAGGTTCAAAGGCCCTGAAAACCCTTAATTTAAACCTAAGCTGGAGGTGAATTAATCTTGGAGCAACCTGGCCACAGTGCAGGACGTGCAGCCTGAGCACAGGGTGAGCAGCACACCTGGGAATGGCCTCAGTGATGGCAAATCCCCTGGGATAGAGGCAGTTCCCTGTGGTGCTGAAGAGAAGAAATAGATCTGTTGGGTCTCCCCACTGAATAGATTTGCAGCTTTCCAAGCTCTGGGCTCAAAAGTGCATCTCTTTCAAGTTCCCAGGCAGCAGATTTTCTCTCCATCTTTTGCTTTTGAGAATTCTAGGAGCATCTTCCATTAAATACGAAGATGTTTAGCCTTTTAACCCTCTAAACGTGATACCACAGGCTCTAGTGATCTATTGTCAGTTAAATTCACCCTCTACACTCTCTACTTCAGCCTCTCTCTTGTATTTCCTTCCCTGCTGCGTGCACTTATCCCTGCATTGAAAATATGCTTTTAAACTAACACACACTATTAGTTATTTTTAGGTATCAAAGACAGTTTTCTCAAGATCTTCCTTCATTAATTCACTAATTCACTTTTTTTGTTTTGATCCCATTTGCCCCATGTTCTTTATTGTCTCTTAACCCTGATGCTCAAAAGGCGTCAGCACAGATTAACAAGGAGCCTGATATCTTCTGGAGAGCAGCATTTCATGTTCTCCTGCATCCTTTTAATCAGATTTAAACTCTTGTGGCCTTCTGTTTAAGTTCAGTTTGGAAACAGCTAGCAAGCCTCAAATGAAAGACCAAATAAAACACACCAGTATCCCTTTTTTCTATTTTGACACACATTCCAAATATGCAGCAATGCAATAAGAGCCAGAAAAAAAAAAAAGAAAAAAAAAAGGAAAAAAACATTTTAATGAGAAAGTTTTGCCCTTTCTATTAGATCTGTAAGTAACTTTGCTTGAGTTGGTCAATAAGAGGGAGGAATCATAATGGCATGGCACAGAAAACCTTCCTGTCTCTCCTCCTGAATGGTAAAATAAATATTGAGGGCAAGAGATAAGTGCTGCAGAAGATGTGCCATAGACCTCTGGAACAGACATCTCTGGAAATCCACAGCAACAGATCCCAAACCTCAAACTCCAAAGGCTTCTCCGCTCAAACACTTCTCCACTCTGGGGTTTTCAGTATTCAATCCCAGCAGTGCCTCTGAATTTGCAGCTTGAGTCCATCTCAAATCCAACCCAGTCCTAAATAATACATTATTGTAAAAGCTGTAACTCTATCCCCCACAGACTGCCTGCCCCAGTAAGAGCTTCTTATTCCCAATTGCTTTTCCCGTAGCAGAATGAGCAAAGCCAGCAGTTACAGCAAGGGATTGGGAGCTGGGGGCCTGGGGTCTAATCCCTGCTCAGCTCCTCATATATTTTGGGAAAACACTTTACTTTTCTGCCCTGAAAAATAAGGTGGCACTTCTTTATGCTGGGACTTAGCTCATGAAAGTTTGCAAATGGCTTTGAAGTCCGTAACGAAAGTACTGCAAAAGATCAGAGTATAATTATAAAATAGCTAATAACCTCTTCTTATTTTCTATTGCTGGGCCTAGCTTAAGAAAAATGAGTTAGAGTAAAACCTCAGGGATCTCAGAAGACTCCTGAGAAACCTGAACTGGCACAAGTCTTTTCCCTATGGATGCTGCAGTGATTGATTTGGATGGGCACAGCCCTGAAATTGTTATTTCCTTTGAGAGTTTCAGGATGTTTCCCAAGGCAGAGAGACTAAAGTGGTTGAAAGTGACGCAAAGTCACTTTGCCTTTAGGAAAACAGCCACCAATGGAAGACCTGCACAGCCCTGGGAAGAGAGGACGGTTTCAAAGGGAACTTCTGCCATTATTCCATGTTTTGAGGAATGCTTTGGCAGTGATGGTGATAGATCTGATCAGAGAGACTGAAAGAGCTTGGAATGAGGCAGAAGGCACTGGGACAAGCCCAGGGTCCCTGTCGGTGCTGTCAGTGCACAGAGCTACCAAGGACACACCAGGGCTGCAGAGAAAACGTGTCCTCAGAAAGCACCGCCAGCTTTCTTGAGTGATGGACACCAGAAGGCTGATTCCCTCCTCAACCCACAGGGTGAGCACCTTGGGAAAACCACACTAAAGTGGGGCAAGTGAAGCAAAGAAGTGTTTCAGCCCTGCCATCCTCCCCGGAGCTGCTGCTCTTGAGCACCCGCATTATGTTTTCCGCTGGTATCCAAAAAAAGAGAAGAAGCCAGTTTATGCTAAGCAGCAGATCCTTGTCACCCCACCTCTGCCAATCAGCAGATAAAAGGAGTCATTATTTTAAGACCCCTGCAGATGTCTGTCTGTCTTTCATAATGAACTCGTGAGCGCCCGCGATCGCCGGGGCCCTGTTAATTGGAGCACCCACCGTGCCAGCTGCTGTTTGTGTCACACGAGTGATTCCTCCTCCAGCAGCTTTGGTTTGCAGACAGAAATGTGTGTCTGCACACATTGGGATCCAGGTGGCTCCAGAAAGCCAGACCAGGCTCCTTTGGGAGCGCAATGTCTTCCAGAAACCTGCTCTGCATCTCCTCCCAGGGCTGCAGGAGGAGTCTGGGGTAGACAAGGTGCCCTATGAGCTTTATGGAAACCAGTGTGACTGGCCACCCAGGCACTCCAGCTCCTGACTGGCTGCCACCTGCAGCAATAAGCTCAATCAGGTAATTAATACCAGCCTTTACTACCTGCACTACCAGAACTGCTAGGAAGAAGACAGTTTTGTTACTTTTTAAAGAGCTTTCATGTGGTTACTGGGGCTTGTGGAATAAAAAATAATAAAATCCTCATCCCCCCCGATAGCCGTCTGTACAACTTGCTTTGTATTTTCCTCCTCCTCCAACCCCCTTCCATGGCTTTCAGGCTTTTAAGTCATGTAACGTTTCAACATGGCACTGGGAGAACAGAGAAAGAACAGAATCATCACAGAGATGTTTGAAAACCCAACAAAACTCTTCAGCAGCGGGATGAGCTTAGTTAGCTTTGTTTAGTTTGATTTCATTGTGGAATTTATTTACTGGAGAACACTCAGCTTCAAGATGCCACATCTGGTTTTCCAGTGAGGGTGTTCCAGCTGTTTTGTTTTTTTTTTTCCAAGAAGCAAGGAAAAAGCCCAAACCTGTGGTTCTCCAGAAGGAGCTTAATACAGCTGTTGGCCCAAGTTACATGTCTAGTCAGTGGCTGAACATTAAATTAGAAAAATAACATGTTTCTTCACCCCACTCCCATCCCCACTTTGCCTCTTCTTCCTTCCCTCTCAGTCACTGGGCCATCCCATGCTCTGCTGGGAGTCCAGCAAGACCAGAACTCAAAGATTTCCTTTCTGTTCAAGCCACAAAACTACTGTTTCCTATCAGCCCTCATGAGACACTCAGAGGTGTCTATTTAACAGGTAATGGATAGCTCAGGGGCTTGGGTGACCTTCAAAGAGCTAAACTAAACTCAAGACTGCCTAAACAGAAGATCAGGTCCAACTTACTCTTTTGCCTACAGGTTTAAAGGATTCTCCAACTAGAATTGATTACTGTGAATGGAGGGACCTTCTGCCATCTTTGCTACTTCAAAATGAGAACAAGGTGATTTATCAACAGTGTAATCAAGGGGAGCCAGATGTGAATAGTTGCCATCTTGCAATGGAGCACAGCTGGATCCAAACACACACACCTGCAGATGTAGCACAGCTTTCCAAGCAGGAGTATAGACATGAAAACCACCAAAGGAGGAAAGAGGAGCTGCCTTTAGCCACTGGGTTTGGTTTTGCTGTGTCTGAATTTCATGCAGGTTTGTCAGGTTGCTGGTGATTTATTCCCCCTCCAGCTTTCAAGATGGATCAGCATGTCCAAGAGCAGCCCAGGAGTGCAGCAGGCAGAGCAGCCCCTCTCGGGGCCTCGGGGAGGGAGGGGTGAGGAAATCAATGCTACAGCTCCAAAGTGATCAGACAGCCACAAATTACAACTCAAGAAGAGATGTCTGGACCTGAGCACACAAGGGATTTTGTTCAGGGTTTCTTTCTTGTTGTTATTTTGGACTTTTTATGAACTAGCACAAAGTTGTCTGTTTTCTAAAACCAGGCTTAGCAGTCGAGGGATGTGATTGAAGCTGGAAGTCAAGGGTGACAGTGCCTTTTCCTGGTGTTCTAGGACTAGAAATAAATATCTAGTGTCTATACACGGAATAGGAGGATTATTCTAGCTCTGCTCATCCCAAGGTGAAACTGGACTCAGGCCATGCTGCCTTCTCCTTACCATTAGGACACTGCAAGGTGGGATGGTGAAGTCATGACCTTGATGGGAAGGAAGCAGTGGAAAGGCTCTATTTTCAATTTTTATGAATAAAGTATTTATTTTGAAATAGGAGTTTGTTATTTCCTGAGGTTCACATTAAGATTAGACATATTAAATGTCTGTCAGCCCCATCTGACCTTACTCTGAGGGAACATTCAGGCACACATTCTTCTGAAGTGTTTAGATGAATACGTGACACATCATATTCCCCAAAGGTCTCTCTTATCTAAACTAAATCTCATTTATTTGAGTGGAACTGAAGAACCTTTCTGTAAACCCTCCAAAGAATTCTCTGGTTATTTAGGCACATACATTTAAAAATGTGTGCCTGCAGCTGGGATCCATCCTGCCACATGCCAGTCAGGTGTCTGCTCTTAGCCAGTCACGTAGACAACTCTATCATCAGTGGAGAGTGGACACCATCACGGGGCATCTCCTCAAACCTCCCCTGAATGTCAGTCTGAGGGCTGAGGCCTTTCCCTTTCAGGCACTATCTCTGTCTATTCATTGTAGAGGGAGCCAAGATGTCTAATTTCATCTGTTAAAAGTCATGTTCTGTCTAAGTTAAAAGAGACAGATCCCACCCTCCACAACTACAGGTGAGTCATGTTGGAAATGCACATTTTCTGAATGTGCAATCAGGGCAGGGTGATAGCACACGAGGTGATTTGGGTTGGTGTCTTGCAGGAATGTTCAGTTTACCAGCAGGCAGGCTCTTCAGTAATAAATTCTGAAGTTTAAACCCTTGAATGCTGTCCAAAAGCAAATTTTAGATCAAATATTTTAAGCACTTTGTTAGTCAGTCACCCAAGTTAGTCAGGAGGAAAGAGAAATGATACCATATGACAGAGCTAATTTGCCAGCACTAATGGAATCCTGAGGTTTAACTCTTTCAGAATAACCAGAGACAACAAACAAGGTACAAAGGCATGTACAAGTAATTTAGAATAATAAACAGAGGTGGTATTTTCTATAAGTGACCACCTAAAGCCATGTTGGCTCTGATAATCTCCCTGCTCCAAGGAAAAATGTCATCATCTTTTCTCTAGACATCAGCATTTGAAAACATCAGCTGCAGCCTCAGAGCAACCAGTTTGACTGGGAAGTGAAAGCAGTGGGGAATTGTGGCTCACTGTGAAGCAATGGAGCAGCAGAGGATCACCTCAAGGAACATGCCAGCGAGTTAGCAACACTGCCCAGAAAAGGCCACTCTGACAACACAGCACCATCCATCACTGCCTCCTGAGGACAGCTTTATAGCTGTCAGGGACCAGACTGGTAATTACAGCACAGAAATGGAGCAGGCAGGGTATTCGGACACCAAATGGCACAGGGAGACACAGCCCGGGGGCAGCAATTTGCATTTCCATCTTCGGTGTGAGCAGGGGCTGGTTCTGCTCTCCCTGCCGGAGTCTCTCAGCTGAAGTCAACACTCACTGGAAGGGGCAAAGATGGGCTCAGGGAGCCTGGGCACCAGACACAGCAGTGGCACTTGTCTGTGACCTGCTGTGCCACACGGGAATGGCTCCCGGACACCTGGATGGGAGCAAGGATCACACTGTGCCACAGTGTGGTGGGAGCTGGGGGACCTCTCCCTCTCCTGAGCATGCACCAGGCCAGGAAAAACAAATGGAAATGCTCTGCTTCTGGCCACACTTGTTTGCATCCAACACACTCCTTTGAGCAGTGGCTTAAAACCCAGCCCTGGCCCAGGACGATGTACTGGGATCTCCCTCCAAGTGCAGGGACCACAGAGTCTGGGAAAGCCAATGCTTGGGATAGAACTTACATCTTGAACTGGAATATACTCATTAATTACAGTTTTGTAGGGAGGTTGCCAATGGGAAAGAATTTCACAGATGCAAGAGCTGTATCTTTCTCCATCCCTTCCTTTTATGCTTCAAAGATAGGCCAAATGATCTGGTAGCATATGAAGCTTTTAATTATTCCCAAAGCCCCTGGCTTTTCCTGCATAAAGGGCCAGAGCTAAATTCTCCCTGGAAAGGTAACAGAGCACAAATCCTGACACAAAAACAGCCAAGAACACAAGTTGTTTGTAGTCTGTGAGAAAGGCCTGAGACCCTGTATGTCAATATTTAGAAGTCTGTCCAAAATCCCGAGTTCTAAACTTAGCTCCAAACATAGCACATCCAGATCTGAATCTGTTTTGTCTCTGGCAAAATAGATGTTCTGCAAATTTTATTATTTATTCATCTCATTTGTTTTCCTTGGTCATCCTAGACATGGGACAGGAATTATTTTCAGACAAGATTCTGGGTAGCTGTAATTAGGTTTTTATCACTACAGGAAAAGGGTGTTCTGCAAATGTAAGATGTGGAAAGAGGATATGGAGGTTTCCCAAGGCAGCACTGGCAACCAAGCCTGGCTTAGCAGCAGCTCCTCAGTGTGCAGGATTGAAGCTCAATACCTGCCCAGCACAGCCTCTACAGGATTCTGTGGTGAGACAGAATTTTGGAGCCAGCAGCTCCAGAATCAGGTCCTGCACAACGTGGCTGCAGACAAACAGATGCTGGACAGCCCACACAGAGCACAATCTACTCCTCTAATATGTGATTCTTACAGTAATTGTCGCACGGTCTCTGTTTTTCATGAGGTTCTATGGTTTTATCCCATGGGCTTCATCACTGCAGGGATCTGCCCAATACACTCCAGGTGGGTGGGAAGCACGAGCCTTGTCAAACACCAGCCAATGGCATCACTTCCCAGTTACCCTTTGATTTTTTGCAGTACCAGAATCAAGAAAACTTTGACCCCTCAGAGCAAAGAATGACCTGGAAAGTCCACAAAGCTTCCCAAAAAGAAGCTGGGCTGCTCCAAAGGCTTGTTGGAGAGAGGGAAAGGACCAGCACTAAGTGTTGGTGGCTGCTTGCCCAGGTCCATCCAGAAGAGCCCCAGGCTGGGCAGATGCTCAGCTCAAGGCTGTGATGGAATTACAGCAGCAGCCACACCAGGCAGGACAAAACCTAAAGCAGATGAAGAAAAGCAATCTGGGCTTGGGTGGCTGAGAAAACCAACGGAGATCCCAGGACACAGACACTAAAGGAAAGCCCTCACTGGCACAAAGAGGCCAAGAGCCTCCACCACAGCACAGGCTGTGCCACAGAGCACACACAGCACCTCCCAAAGCCAGCCCTGACAGCCACAGCTCCGTCTGCTCCCAACTGGCAACTTGTCCTTTCCCAGGCCCTTGGTACGAGTAGAGCAGCCATTTTGCTTTCTTTTGTTGTTCCCATGACATCTCCAGTTAATTGTGACCAGCACAGTCCCTCTCATGGTGCCTCCAAGGGCAGGAGCCCTGAGCTGGGAGCACATTCATCTCTCCTGGCTCCATCAGAGCCAACGTGCCTCTGGAATTGTGTGCAGCTCAAGATCTCTGCCCTCAGGAAAATCTCTGTTTTCTAGTGATGAGCTCAGCTGACAGACACCCTGGGTCCAAGGCACAGAGGGGAAGGAAGTGTTGGTGTGGTCACCAAGTAACAGCCAGAAAGCTGAGCCCAGTGTGCTCAAAACCACCCAAACCCAGGCTGAGGGGGGACAAATAAAAGTGTCAACATACATTTCTGCCAGGCATAAGATCGCATACAACACATAAAACTGATCTGATCTATTCAACAGCTACACATGCAGCAAAAGTGGTTTTTTGAAGAGCTGCTCGTTAAAGTGGGTGTCCCACTCCACTGGATTGCAAGGAGAGCTCTCCCAACTCTTCAGCTGTGAAAGGGGGAATGGCTACAGCTGATGGTAGAAAGTTATTGTACTAATATTTGTAATTTCTTTGGGAGTCTTGGATCACAAGTACCACTGGAGGAGCACAAGTTATTACATTAGCCAGAGCTGGTTGTTATCCCTCTCTCTCACAATCTCTTGCAGGTGATGGCCTAACACTGTTCAATGGATGGGCTCTTCCTGCTGCTCAGTGTTTTGCTTTCTTTTGCATTTACCCTGATTGAAATCTGAAATGTGGAAATGCCAAGTGCCTGCATTCAGAGGGATCCACCTCCCTGCTAAGTGGAGGCAGCGTCAGTCTGCCCCATATCTCCTCACTGCTTCACTCATCAGTGAACCCAACCTACTTTCATACAGGCACAAGAAAGAGAAGAGCCTTGAGCTGGAACATGGGTTCAGTCCAATGTTTAGATCCTGAGAATGGAAAACTCACAGTCCCTGAAGAGGAGAGAGGCTGGGTTGTGGTTTCTAGAGGGAGAAATTTAATACCAGCTTGTAGAGTAAATAAACTGCAATCTCATCCCTCCGTCTGGCGTGTGAGAACCTTCAGTCCCGGGCAGTGAGAGAGGAATCCTGTCTTTAATGGTGCTGGAGTGAGGAGCAAAGAAAAACCAGATGGCAGACTGGGATGAGCCCAAGCAGGCTGGTGGGCATGGCATGGCACTGCTCTTCCACAGGGACTCCATGTGCTCTGGTGGCTGGTACCCACTGCTCTAACCATGGCATGGGGAATGGGATGGGGAATGGATGGGGATGGCACCTCCCACAACATCCCCCAGCAGCTGCACCTGACCTGGTGATCAGGGTGGCTGGGGTAAGAGGCCACTCCAAGGGGCAGGGACAGGAAATTTCCCTAAATCCTCTTTAATCCCCAAAGACACTCGTGTCACACAGCAAGAATCGACCTGCAGAGCATCGTTGTTAGCTTAGAAAATCCCCACCACAAACTTCCCCCGCTATAAAAGACCAAGGCAAAACCATCCCAGAAGACCAGTGTTTTAAGTTGGTGGCCAGCTCTGTCAACTGCTGGTCCTGGGTTTTAATTTCCTGAAGTGCCTCATTTCTCTCACTTTGCAAAAGGAAGCTGAAAAAATCCTCTTTCCCCCTTTCTTTTTCCCCTTCTCACAGTTGCTCTTTGAGTAGGGCCGTACCTAACAATTATTCAGGGAAACATTATGTTGACATTACTGTTTAGAAAATAAAAAAGGGTTTTTAAAGCTAGAGAGTAACATTGTGACCATATAGCACTAGTGAATGATTAAAAATTTAGATGACTGCCTTTGAAACAATAAAAAGCTTTCGAAGCTTCTTAATGAGCAGCTATCAGAAATAAAGCATTTAAAACTTCAGAAAGTGCCTCTGTGGAAATTTCATTGTCTTTGATGCTGTAAAATAACTGCAGGGTGGATTCATTTCAAGTTCTTTTTAGCATACTGGTCGTTTAGAAATATTGGGAGATATCTTTCTTAGCAATATGTGGGGAAAACAATGTCTTGGTCGCTTTCATTTATCTGCAATTTGACAGGAGTGCAGTTTATTAACTTGAAAAGAGACAGATACATTATCTGAAACACAGAGAGTATAGTGGGTATTGCCTCCTTTTTATACCAGTGGGAGTCCATGACACTTTGAACTTGCTCACCATTAAACGCCTTCCTGAGTTGTTGAAGAGGCCTTTAAAAAGGGAGCCTGTGCATTTATGATGTAAATTCGTTATTTTGACAGTCTTTGAAATCTGTCATATTCACGTCCAATTTAATGCACCGCAAAAATTCTTTTCTTTTAAAATACTTTTCTTTTAAGATTTCAAAGCCATTTTCATGTAGAAAACTATTGTTATACCTAATATATCCTGAAAGTGTTTTAGCAAAGGAACTTATATGATTCTGTTTTAAGTCATGTCAGGTTTTAAAACATGTCATTTCTTCAAATAAGCTTTGACCACGCTTTTTTTTTTTTTCATTAGTTAAAGTGCACTTGATTTCCATGGATACAATTAGTCAGAATATCTGCTATAGGATCATCATTGGATCAAACAGGGTCCTTTCAGGCTGTATTCGACAGAGCAATTGCCCACATATCTGAGATCAATACAGACCAGCACACAGGTAGGGAGATGCAGAGAGCTGAGGGCTGGTTGGGAAAGTGAAGAATTGTACTGAAGCACAGCGTATTTAACGAGAACCTGGGCCAGTGGGAAAATTAAACAGCTCCTTTTAAAATGCTGAGCTCCCAGTATTTACTCTAAACGTGGAGTGGGGTGAGGAGGAGCAGGGCAGGAGGGGGCCAGGCGGCATCTGATGAAACCCAAGTTCAGTTTATTTCTGGTCCAATCCAAGCCTCACACATTTCAGCTCAATCTTCAGTCCAAACAAACCTCCTTAGGCTCGCTAATCCTCATTACACAGTGGATTTTAGCTGTACCTGCACTTCTTTATCAGTTTGCAAGATATTTTCAGCCGGTACAGAGGTCTTCATGCAGCTCTGCTTCAAAGCCGTGTACAGAGGAGGTTCTGTACAGAGTTTCAGAGAGTGTTTACAGATGCCTTATCATTTTGGGAGAGGAGGTTGGTGGGCAGGGGGAACATATTTCTCCAGAGCAGCACAGAATCATCCTAATCTAGGGAAACGATCAAATAAGAGTTTCAAAGATCTCCTACTACAAAGGAAGGCATTAAGCTCACTCCTTGCCTGCCCAGACTCCAGGGCTGTTTTGGAATACATGGAAACATGTCTGTAACACGAAGGAACCTTCCACTGATGGTTTAAGCACCATTTCTTATGTCCCCAGTGGCTGGGTTTAAAACGCAGTGTATCATGAGCGAGATAAACCAGGAGAATCATTACTTCAGTGGCATTTAACCCTATAATTGGGTGGTTTTTTTGGGCCCTGATTTTATAAGGTCACCCTGTTATTTCCTTTGCTGGCTGGCTTGTGATGGTGCTCTCACATGTTATTACTCTCTTCCTTCACAAGGAATGATATTTCGGGACTGAAAGGGCGAAAGATTTGTAAGGACTGTCCTTTTCCACACTGTGATTGTCTGAAAGCTTCAAACAGTCAAAGGCTGAGTGGAAATGTGCTTTAGATGGTGTCTCTGGGGCAGAAATCCCCCCTGGTCTAGGGGTAGAAAAGAACTATAAGGATCTGATCATTTTATGGTTACATTGCCTTGTCCTCCTGCAAAGGGAGGATATACTTTCCTGATAGGGCTTGTATCAGATATTAAACCAATACTGCTCTTGATCTCAGCAAAAAGGCCATTAAATCTCACAACTTGAAAAAGACATCTTGATCCTTGAAGCAGGGAATCCTGCAGTGCTTGCTGCCTGCTAACCCGATGGCCCGGCTGTGCTCGCTCACAGAATTCATTCCTGCTATCATTTCCCCCAGTCTCGGATTTCCTTGGCACGAGCAAAACCTTGGGCTGCATGAGAAAATACTTTGAAATGGTGCCTAATTGACTTGGGCCTGGTTCAGGGTATAGTACACCACACAAACCACCATAACATCAATCAGAGGGAGAGAGGATGTCCCCTTGTTTGGCTTAAAATACAGGGTATTTCCTTTGCTGAAAGCATTTTAATCACACTTAAGTATAGGTTTGCTGTGGCAAAGGAGACCGACCTATTCCAGTCATTGATTTTTCCCACAGAAGGAAACTTCTGTCAGGCATCCCAGGAAAAGGCCCAGGGTTCGTTGCACCAACTGCACTGACTTCACATCCTTATCGTGTCTCTCCTCTTTTTACTCCCACAGTAAAAGCCATGTTTCTGTGGTCTGCAAGAATAATGTTTCCATCCAAACTTGATGGTATTAAACTTAGTCTCTGGGATCTACGCTCCCCCTTCTTCTTCCTGGGTTTTATGCCCTTTCCCCTTGTTCTCCCTCTCCAATTAGTGCTTGTTAGCTCTGATAGTGCCTCCCTGGTAGAGAAGAAACAGGAGCCAGTTGTTATGGATATAAAAAATGTTATTTTGAGGAGACTACTGAAAAAAAGCAAAACCTGTGGTTGTCTTGGGCATGACAACCCTGCTCAACAGAGCCTGCCTGCTCCCTAAATTATGGCATCTTTGTGCCTCAACACTCTCATAGATGAACTAATCACTTACTTAATGACTATCATTGTCAAACACAAGTGTTGAGTTTAAATGTCTCAATTTCTGGTCACGCAAATGTCAGACACGGAACATTTTCACTAAGTTTTGAGTAACCTCTGTGAAAACCAAATCTAAGCAATCACAAATCACATTTAGAAATCCAAACCAATAGATACTGCAATAAACCAACCAAGGGACTGATCCTGACCAGCTCAGGGACCACCTGAGTTTAGGCTGGGCCTAGGAAAAGTGAAGCTGTAGACTATGCTACCAGTGTGCATTGCCATAAGTGGAACTAGTAAGAAATTAAAGTCACTATGTCCTGCAGGGAACAATCATCAACAGCCATTTCAGTCACCATCTGCATTGCTCAGTGCAGACAAGAACCTCATTCTTTATCTTTCACCTCCCATAAAACAGTGTTGATTTACTCACAAATATCAGCAAGTGAGAGAGGAGGAGAAAGGGGGAAACAAGCCCATGTTAAGCCACTCTGATAAATCAAACATACAGCAGGAGAAAGGAAGAGTGGATAAGAATAAAAGCATTGCTTCTCTAAGAAAGCCCTGTGAAACCAACCCATGTTGCAGCTCATTCTCATGCACTTGTGTGCAAAGGGCAGAGCAAACCCATAAATGACAACTGACATCCCAGCTGACACCACCCTCAGTTTCTAACCCATTGAGATACCACCTCTGGGAACAGCCATGAAATCAGTATTTTATTGGAAAGAGGTTTTTAGGAAAAAAAAAAAGGAAAGAGGAAATTGGAAAGAGGAATTATTTTGGGGATAATTCCAGCTGCACAAAGCTAGTTAGTGAATCACACACACATGACAAAGGATGGGAAGAACATTCCCCTTGCAGCTTCAGCCATCATTTCTCCTCTGCCTGGCACAGCAGGGGCTGTAGCTCACATGTATGGCACCATGTTATCCAGGATGTCTTTGCATGCCCAGATCCAAACTGGCTTGGACTGAGGTGCTGAATCCACTGCCCTCAACCTGATATGAAACTGCAAGTGCAGAGCTCTGAAGACAGATGTGTTTTGGCAAGAAACCCCTCTTAACAGGCAGGCTACTGAATCCTGCACTCCCTCAACTTCTAAATGGCTTTCAGACACAATGTCCTGCCCTAAATGGAAAAACAGCTGTTTCCAGAGCAAAACACAAGGAGCAAATGTTACCCTGTAGCCCTGTGTCCCAGACTTGCAGCCATGTGTCCTGACCCAAAATCCTGGACCTCACACCAGCACCTCTGGGACTGGAAGGAACAACCACTCGCACTCATTTAGGAAAGAACAGTTCATCTTAATGCAAATATTGCCCAACCATGTGAAAGGGCTCAGTGCCTCGGACACATGGATGCAATTCATGAAAGAATCCAAACAAAGCAAGAGCAAGGAATCCTGATGTGTTGTGCAACGTCAGACAGAGAACAAATACAAAGAGTCACTAAGGAACATCATGGCATTGGGTGACATGCCAGGACATCCTGATATAGAAGCTTAACTGTGCCTAAGGGTGGTGATGAAAGAGAGAATGTTGTGGCATGGAGTGGCCCTGTACACACTTGTCACACCTTTGTGCTCCTTTGCTTGCTGATCCCCACTTTCACCTGCACAAGGACACACGTGCCCAGCCCACACACCTTCAGGCATGCTCTTGGTTTGGCCAGGCTCCCCCAGAACTCCTTTAGCTAATATTCACTCAGTATTTTTGCTATTTATTTATCATCTGATCAATCTCTTCTGTCCCCCGAAACAGTCTGCAAATGCAAATCCTGCTGTTAGGATTGTTGAAAACAATCAAGAATTTAAAAAAATAATAATAAAGAAAAATCAGAAGGAAAACATAAAAAATAAGAGGCAGTGAAATATCTCCCAGACAGAAAGGGAAAGAGTAAAACTGCAACAGTGGGTTGCAAAAGCAAAATCCATTGAACTTCACAATCCTAGCAACACATCCCTTTGTTTACGAACCATCTGAAGCAAGTTCTACCCTGCAAACTCCATGGGGAACCTTGATTTCTCTAGCCAAATTAACTAATTTTCCTAACACACACTAAAATCTGGTCATTTGATGTGTCACTCAAAGCCTGTCCTCCATGTAAATAAAAACAGCCCATAGTTTTGAATCCACAGAAGCCCATAAAGGGAATGACAGCATTCCCAGCAAACAGGGCAGTGCATTCTCCACCTGTGCAGGGGTTTTTGTCCAGGAGGAGCACTAAGGGCTCGACTTGAGCAGGAAAAGATATTGAAAATAACTGAAATAAACCTATTTTTAAATCTGTCGCAGATATAGGACAGATTATATTCTTATATCTTGTATAAAATAATTGTCGTTTAAAGTCTCAATTAGGCTGAGTGTGACTCCATGGTGCCTTCACCTTGGAACCCACAATAATCCAGGTGCTGTACCTTCATCTGCTCCCAGGTACTGAGTAACTTCAGGTGCAGCTAAAAAAATCACACAGACACCTCATAAACACAGGCTACATCAGGGGTTTATATGGAGCATGATCTGTCCATAAATATAATGGAATCATAGACTCATTTAGGCTGGAAAAGAACTTTAAGATGATTGAGCCCAACAGTAAACCCAGCAGTGCCAAGTAGTAGGATGAATTTTAGAAGCACATGAACCCTCCAAGTCTCACAAGATAAAGTCAGCTTGAAGATTTTGGTTTTATTATTATTTTTTCCCATTTTTCCTATCCAACATCTATTCACAAACCTTTGAGAATTTCACTCCTTTGTTTCCAACTAAGTGTTGGGAATGACCCCAGTGGTTATGCATCCCTGAGGCAAACTGTCTAAATAATCCCCGTAATCCACACTGGGGCAAGGACTGTTATGGGAAGGAAATCATCTCCACCCTTTGCCCCAAGGGGGAAAACCTTATGCTATTCTTGCTCCACAGACTCAGAGAATTCTTCATCCAGTTCCTTCATGGAGATACATGAATGTTTTGTGCCCCCTCACTCATGAGTGGTGTCCCATGTGCCCCTTTTATGTTCAGAATTTCCATGTGATGCCCAGTTGGTAGAATCCATCCCATTGCTTTACAAGCAAAAAAGCTGAAGAAAGAAGAAATGATGCTTTGAGTGGCCTGATGCAGTAGAATGATTTAGTGACACGAAAATCATGGTCTGATGTGTATTCTATGGGATATAAAATCCAACAGGTTCAGAGCTGCTTTCCCATCCTCACATGAGGCTCCAACAGCTTTGAAGCCTCCTCTGGGGCTGTGTTTCCTTTCTCTGAGAAAGCTTTTGTCCACCAGGACCAGATGGAGATCTCAAACCTCATTTGCAGGGAAGGTAAAGTGCCAGAGACAACACGAAGTGATAACCTAAATGGAAATGCTGATGTGAGCTTAGGCTTTAAATATTCACAATATCCCTGCGGTCACTTCAGTGTCAAAGTCTGTCAGCCCAGACAGACAGACATGCAGTACACAGAGCTGTAAGAGAACCTGACACGTTTTTCTTTCTTAATTTCCGTGATTTGATGACAGCATTTGATCTGTTTCCCCAGCTCCTAAGGTATGACTAACTATAGAAGAGGCCTGACATAACAGGGTATTATTGTATTTGAAATTCTTGCTCTGTAGGTAAGTGTGAATGGGCACTTCAGTCCTACCAGTGACTCACTCCCAGGCTTGCAGTGTCCTCAGCTGGACACGATTCTCCTCCAGAGCTTGTTCCAAATGACCCATTTACTGAGTCATTCCCGCAAACAGGGCCGTGACAGTTGTTATTTGTAAGAGAAAAGCAAACAAAGAGAAGTTAGTTTAGAAATATGAGCAGGTGTCAGATAGGATGGGGAGAATGGCTCCACACTGACAGAGGGCAGGGTTTGATATGAGGAAGAAATTCTCCCCTGGGAGGGTGGGGAGGCCCTGGCACAGGGTGCCCAGAGAAGCTGTGGCTGCCCCTGGATCCCTGGAAGTGTCCAAGGCCAGGGTGGACAGGGCTTGGGATAGTGGAAGGGGTCCCTGCCCATGGCAGGGAGTTGGAATCACACGATATTTAAGGTCCCTTCCAACCCCAACCATTTTATAATTCTGTGTAGCCTGGGAAATGCTCTGTTGCATTCACTCATCTCAGGGTTCTCTTACCACTCTGTGCATTTAATAAAAAAATGCATATAAAAGTTCTACCAGCTTTAAAGAGCAGTACCCAGTACCCAGCTCTGGTGCAGCTTAGCACAGCTCCCCCTCTGCACCGAGTGGGAGGCTCCCTAACACATTTTACAGCTTCATGACTTTTTTTTATTATTATTTTATGGGCTTTTAGGTAAAGCTGCTGCTCACCTGTTTGAAAGAGCAGCTCACAGCCCTGCCTGCACCAGGTGCACAGGCACACACGCGTTGGGAGCAGATTGCAGCCACTGAACTGTCAGCAGCACAGGCTTTTGCCCCCTTCTCCCTTGCTCTGCACCTGTGCCCTCCTGGCACCCCAACATGGAAAATTCCCCAGGCACAATGCTGGGCTTGTGAGATCTGCTCTGGCTGCTTTCTGCTTGTGGGGCCTCCTGTGCACAAACACACGAGCTGATTAACAAAGAGATCATTAAAAAATACGAGGAGGCAAACACTCTCCTGCCTGCACATCCAAGGAGCTCCAGCCTGGGGTGTGCAGGTGTCCCCCACACACAGCCTGGCCTGGCAGGGACGTGGGGGATGCTGAGCTGAACAGGCACAAAGGAGAAGTGGAGGCTGCAAAAGCCTTCCAGGTCTGATGCCCATAGTCATGAATGTAAATTCTCATTTATATTGAAGATTTTTTAGGTTGGCAAAGTGATTGCAAAGGGCAGCAGTGGAAGGGATAATCACACCCACACTTTTGCTGATCATCAGAAGTGAGCTCATAGCACATTATTTGTCTGCAGGGCTCTGACCCTACAGAGGTTACAGAGGTAAATGCTGGGAGCTCCCAACTATTTTTCTCTTAATTCTCTGATAGCCACTGCCCAAGATATGATGCAGGTAGTTACTTAAAGGAACATCACCCTCCCAGAGCAGCATTATGAAGCAATACTCATTTTGCTCTCCTCCAAACTAGTGGAATCCAGTAGTGCCTCAGTGATGGAGAGGATTTGTGTTTTCCAGTCATTCCATTTCATTTATTCTATATAAAACATCATTTTTTAACTTAATTCTCTTGGTGTACCTGTGCCCTGTATCTCCACACCTTATCACACCTGGCTCTGCCTTTCTCTCCAGGTCTCCTGAGTGCTCCTCTCCCATGTGACACAGTTGACCACACAAAGGGGAATGTGCTATTTTGGTGACCCAAGGCACTAAAACCAGGAAGCTGCTCAAGTGCAGATTGAAAAGCTACCAGAGCAGTGGATTGTGTGACGCAGAAACAGCTCACACCACTGTGAGCCTGGAATAGCAGAACCAAAGCACTGAAAGCACCTTAATTATTAAACTTTATTAACCTACACCATTAATTAAGAATAATTATTTAATTAATTAATTATTAACCTATATTATTAACCTTCTGCATCCTTAATTAATGGAAAAAAGCATTTTCTCATACTCCCAGCACTGCTCCAACAAGTCCCCCACAGAAGCTCTGCTACCTCCTGTTTCATTCCAGTATCACCTTCCAGTCTGCTCCTTATTCCCTTGGAGAAATATTCAGGCACACAGTGGTCCAGTTTGTCCCTGCAATGCAATTTGAGCTAAAAACTGCAGTGCCTGCTCATCCCATCAGTGACCATTCCATGCATTTCATGGAATGGGGACAAGCTGAGGTCCTGCCACAGGTGGGTCCCTTCCTGCCCCTCCTGCAGGTGACCTGACCTCAGCCTGGGAATTCTGTGGCAGGACAGAGTCCCCGTCATTGTTCCCAGTTTTCCTCAGGGGCCATGCACATGTTTCTCCCTCCCACAGGCACAGATTAGGGAATTTTGCAGCAGGAATGCAGGTACAGCAAAAAACCAAGGGGAGGGTGAGTGGATTTCCCTTTGCAAGAAGGTGTCCCTCTCACCCTGCCTTTGCCAGAATCTGCTGAGATTCGTCCTCTGAGTTTTTCTCAGGGAAGGCAGAAGGGAAAGCATTTGTTTCCGAGTTCCAGATTTTCTCCTGCACTTACATGTTTGTCCATGAAGAAAAAAAAATCCCCTATTGTAAAACTTGTCAAATGAGACCACCCAAGTGGCCAAAGGGAGGGAATTGGGAAGGAGGAAGAAATGCCTTGAAAACCATTTTCTTTTTGATGGTTTAGAAAGGGAATTGAATGTTATTGTCTCACTTTAAATATGTTCTTTATGAGGAGGTCATGTAGCAGGCACATAATTTTCTAATTACAACCATGCAGATAACATGGAAACAAAATATATGGAGATTTTCCAAAACAGAGGGTGCATTTTCAAACAATATGCTGTACAGTTCATCTTCCAAGTCCCAAAATAAAGCAAAGAGCTTTACTCAGAAGGAACTAGAGACAGTTGTGAGCTGCTAATCACTTCCTTTTACCCTGTGAGCTGCTAATCACTTCCTTTTACCCACTGCTTTATTCTCAGCAGAAAACCTAAACTCAGTCAGTCACCAGATAATAACTGGAAAATGCTGTCTGAGCTTTGATGGAGTTTTCTCAGGATGTGCTGGTGTCATCCATGGAAACAGCCCCTAAAAACCCACTTACAGGAAAGGAGGAGTTCAGACCTACTGTAACACCACCAAGATCCAGAGAGTTTTCCCAGCAAAACTTGCTCACTGCAAAGAGCATGAAGAGAATTGCACGATCAAATCCCTTTAAATTGACAGGAAATGAGGCTTAAGTGAAAACTAGTGTTCATTTTCAAACATCTTGGGCAGTGCTGCAGAGGAAGGGGGGACCTGGGGCTTTGTTTCCCACGCAGAGAGTGATGGATCCATGTGGAGAGACACGGGATGAGTGATGGAAAACCAATCTCACGGGTGCTTTACTCCCTAAACTGGGTTTACTGGGCTGGAACTGTGCTGGCCACCTGCCCTGGGACACCTGCAGGGTCCCAACCATCAGCCTGGCTGTCAGTGCTCTGGACAGGATCCACAGGTCCATTGCAATGCCAATTCCTTCTTGGAGGTGGAAAACTGTGGGAAAGGACTGAGAATGTGTCCCCAAGATGCCCTTCTTGGTCTGTCCCACCTGCCAAGGTTGAAGGAGGGGATGCATTTGGGTATAAAATGGGGTCACAAATTATTTCTGTGGTTTTATCCCCCTCCTCGATTTGCCTCCACTATAAAAAGCATCCTGTGAGCTGCAGTACTGGTAAGGACTTTGTGCAAAGGTTCATCTCTGGGATAAACAGGGACAGTCACACCTCAAGGCACTCACAAGGCCCTGGTAAATGCCAGGATGGAGCAGGACAACTGCTGAGCAGCCCAGGCCTTCAGCATCCTCAGGAGACAGCTCTCCAACACACATTTTCCCAGCAGACAAAAACCTTCAAGTGTCACTCTGGCTCCATCCAGCTGGATTTGACCATAATGAGTGATCAGGGTTTTCCAAAGAGGGTAATTTAAATGTGTTTACACTGCCACTAACCCCCCTGCTTTGTTTGTCCAAGATGCTCAGGATAAAGGGATGTGCCTCTGGTCTCTTTGTAGTTGAAGTAACACAGTAGCACGTAATTGAGTGGATCACTTTTAAGCTAAACCGTTCTGGTTGCAATCCTGGATAATAATAAATTGTCTTGGAGTGAAAGGGAAGATGATGGGCTGGATTCTGAGCTCCAGAGAAAAGCCTGATCTGTGAGAACCCAAAGATGCCTCTCAGTTTCCTTACTCACATCCCTCCCTGTAAAAAGCAAACCCATCCTTCTTCACCACATCTGTTCCTGATGCTCAGGACTGCAAACTTAATATACTTAATATACACCATAGATTAAGTAGCTGGGAACTTCTGACCAAGCACAAAATAACCTTTATGGTCTGTAATAACCAACCTACCTGGTGCAGCCAATACATCTACTGCTCTTGCTGCTCCCAGTTACACCCTCGAGTAAAGCTCAACAAACCTGAGTTTCCTTGTGGCCTTTAGAAATTTAAACAGAAATATGACTTCATAGGAACCCACGTGGAATAAGGAAATAAAAAGAGCAGCAAAGGTCAGAAGGGGAAGGCAGGAGCAACCCCAGGCAAGGCAAACTGCTCTTTTTGTTTAACTGTTTTCTGTGTGAGCCTGCCCAGCAAGAAAAGCCCCCTTTTAAAAAGGCCAGAGCTGGAATTCACACCTGTAAGCTGGACCTGCTGCTCCTGGCATCGGGATGGCCACAAAGACCCAAGTCAGCTTGGATCAGTGTCACTGCAGTGGGGACATAAAGGGAGCTGAGCCCTTCCCTTTACACTGCAGTGCTCCAGAAGAAAGCTGTGTTTGTTCCAGGGGGGCTGAATAGGCTTTGGGGTTTTGGGGGGAGTGGTTTTTTTGTTTGGGGTTTTGGTTCTTTTGTGGCTTTTTATGTTTTGGAGGGTTTTGTTTCTGCTGGGGTTTTTTTGGTTGTTGTTTTTGTTTGGGTTTTTCAGTATCTGCTTTATATCTACTTCTATCCTCAAAAGGCAGACGAGTTCTGCCAATCCACGTTAAAGCTTCCCTGGGCAGAGTGAGGAGTTGTGCTTTTGGGGGACTCAGCCTCCTTGGGCAGGAGCACAACCCACCACGATGCTCCAGCAAACCACCCACCCCCAAAAACCAGCTTTAACAGATCACAGTGGATCAGCTGCTGGATGACTCAACCCCAAGTTCCATTCACTGATCTCACACAATCACCATCAAATTGTTCACTACAAATAGTTCCTAACCTGGGGATGGTACCAAGCCTGATGTTTCAGGAAAGGTGCTGCTTTTTTAACATTTCACTGCATTTTGGGCTTAATCCTTGTCCCCATCTCAGTTTGGCAGTGCAAGTTCAGACCCTGGCACACAAAGAAAAAAGGGGCCAATAGGGATTCACAAATCTGGAACCCCTCAAGGGAAGGTCATGGGCTGCACCCCATGCCAGGATACATCACAGGATGCATCGTTTGCTCCTGATGCTTCACAGAAAGCAACCAGACCCCCAATCCCATTCCCAGGCACTGCCAGTAGAGTCAGTTCTCCCAGCCCTGCACCAGGAATTAAGGACCCATCAATGCTGTAATGCCTGTCCTTAGCCTGGACCATTTGAAGCATCTTCCTCATTCTGCACATTTCTTTCGCCAGGCAATTCTAATGAGGTCAGGATTATTTTCCTTCCTTTGCTTTAATCTCCTCAAAGAACAAAAAGAAGTATGAAAAGAAAACACAATATTTATTGTAAATCAGTGACTTCTGCATTAAAATGATCAAAGTGTGTTTGCTGCACACTTGAAGTTCGGATGCAAAGGGATTTCCAACTTAAATAAATAAAAGATTGTTTTTCTGTAATGCAAATGGGGAAGGAGCAATCGGCACAAAGTCGTCAGACACGCTCTGCAGAAGGACTGGCCCACTCCTGCACCCCACACATTTTGCATGGATGATGCTCTTCATCTTTTCAAAAGAACCACCACTCCACCAGGGCATGCTAATGTGTGCCAAGGGGGGGAAGTGGACTCCACTTGATGTCTGATTACAATATGCAGCTTAATAATATAATTTCTCAGTTCAGATATTGATCCTTGGGAGCGGAGCAGTGTTGGGAATAGAGCGAAGCAGGGGGTGGAGAAGTATCTGCTGCCTGTTTTCTCATCTAACAACTCCCCAAAGAGACAGAGCCTTACCCATCCCACACACCCGGGCGTGACAAGAGATCAAAACTCGCTGGGGACACGCACTGTGCCTTTCAGGTAAGTTATACTATTATTAATGATCATAAAAGAAGCTATCAAGGTATTTTACATTTCTTTCATCTGGCAAGCCTGTGAGCACGTTTATTAATTGAGGAAGCTTCACTTTTCTGCAAGGTAGACTTTAATATTTCTCTACTACATCAGGAAGCCCAGGTTCTGCTCACTGAGCACATGCAGGGAACAGCACAGACACCCCAGAGTGGCATCAGCCTCCTGTAACAGGGTACAGGGCACTGCCCCAGTCCCCCCAAACCAAGGGCAACACCCTGCCCTGTGCACCCAAAGCTCAGGCAGGAGAGCACACTGGAAACCAGCCTGCTCAGATGCCAGGCTGGGCTGCCATGGGTGGAACAGAACTGCTGAAATTTGGAAAATACTCCACATTCCTGAACAAAAAGAGGTCTCATGCCAGCTGGCATTGCCCTCCCTCAGCCATTACCATGCTGCACAGCAGCACTCAATGCATGGAGGGGCAGCACACCAGCACTGCTCAGTTCTCAAGGACAGCCAGGCAGAGCTGGGAATATTTTCCCACACGGCAGTGGCACTTCAGCCAATGTGGTGTTTTCTGCCCTCCTGTGTTTTGGGAAGTTGTTCTGGTTAACCCCACAACCACCACCCTGTGTGTCAGGAGCACTCACTCATCTCCAGGAGACACATGGGCTCTGAAATCACCAGAAAAATTCCTCTCTGAAGATTAGGAACATGCTCATGTCAATATTTCCAAAGGGCAGGAAGGGGATTAGTGCATCAAAGTGACTAATTAGGGCAGCGGGTTGTTTCTGAAACAACCAGCACCAGTTCAAGGGATGTGAAATGGAAGTTGAACCTGAAATATTTGTGGCAGACTCTTGGATCCTGTGAAAACCAGAGCATGTGTAAGTGAGTACTCCTGGTAAGTGTGTGAAGCAAAACATGTGCCTAAGTGTTTGCAGAATTCAGGACTAAATCTAAAACTGATGGGTAATAGAGGGATCAATTTGAGGAGAATAACTTCACTCAACCTCCACAGCTTCAAGCAAACTATTCCTCAAAATCCACTAAAGTGCAAAGTTGAACCACAACACAGCCCCAGCTCACCTGTACAAGTCCAGACTTTGTCAAAACTACACCAGGTTTGTAGGTTTTTTCCCCAAATCTGAAGAAGTCCAGCACAGCTCCAGGCCCTGGCCAAGGATCGTGTTGCAGGGCTTGGATCTACACTAAAACTTCTCCAGGTTCCTGGGTTTACAGCCTTGGTTCCATGATGCCCTTGTTTGACTCAAGGACAGTCTGTGGAAGCCTCGAGGTGTGTTGTGTGCCCACCTTTAGGTGACCACCACAAGCAGAGCACAAACACTGTATTTTTAAGTCAGCTTCTGCATCATCTGCTGTGTTCCAGCTGGTAGGATGAGTATGGACTCAGCTCAGCAGGATGCTGTTTGTTTAGCTGGAAGTCTAGAACACATCTCTTACTTATGCATCTGGGTGAATGACTGTATTAAAGTTTAATTTTTTTTCAAATAGAATAAAAACAGGCACTCATATACAAATTAGCCATTGCTTTATGTATATTGTGTACCCCGTAATTAGCAGGTGATATTCACTCTTTAATTTAAAAAAAATTGTTATGCTAAGTAGGAGGATTTTTGCTTAATTACAGGCTAATCCTATTTCCTCAGAACATATGATATTTTCTTATCTCCCAAAATGGAAAAAGCACATTTGAATGGGAACTGTGTTTGTGTTCCTTCCTATGACATGAGATTCCAAGGGATCTCAATACTCTGCAGAGCTGGAAAACAGCAAGGTAAGCTCCAAAGGATTACAGACCTGGGGAAAGAGGCACCTTGGTTTTGGCCACTGTGTGTCTGAGTCTCACAGCTCTGCCTCACATCCCCTTCAAGGTCTCCTGTATCAGTTTTCCAAGGTTGGCATCCTGGCAAAATGTCCAGACACGGACAGGGAGTCCAAGCAGCCAAATAGGATTTTCATAGACACATTCATGACATTTTATATCTGCATTTCAAGGCAGGCACTGGGGCTGGTTAAATAAGACATCCTACTCACTGTCTGTTATTTCTCCAAAGGCCAAAAGAAGGGGGAATTATAACTAAACCTGACAAAGTCTTTTGGCTGTAAGAGTTTTCCTGTCAAATTATCGATTAGAGAAACCAAGACCCAGAGAAGCAAAGCAACCAACCTCGTGCTGGATCAGCAGTGGGGCTGGAAACAACACCCAGACACGGCTGCCAGTGCCTTCCTCTAACCACTGGACTCAGTGGCTTTTGTGTTTCCCTTTCCATTATGCATCCCCTTCCCTTTTCCCTTAATGATTTAGTGATGTTTGTTCCCTCACACTGCGTACAGACCTTGCAGATCAAAATAGCCAGTCATCTAAAAAAAATTCTTTATCCTTTGTTCTTCAAAGAAACCAAATAATCTCAATCCTTTGAGAAAACTCAAAGGGTGAAGGCAAAGCATCAGGACTGATGAGAACAATAGCAGTGTATCCCCCGACGGACAGGCATCTCCAGTGCTGTGTGGTTATTAAAAAAAAATTCCTTGTAGTGAAAATTCCTGGGTCAATTACTTGTTGCCACAGGGAGATTTCCTAGGAATTTTATTGTTATTATCACTATTCAATGATTATCTGTAGCAAAACAAAGGTGAATTTTGATGTGAAGAGATGCAACGTTTGGTAAATCTTAAACAACAGAAAGTAGAAGGGGGTGGAGTGATGGGAGATCAAAGTCCCTGTGATTCCTGTAATGTTTTGGAGCCAATGCTGGACATTTACTGCTGCTTTCAGGGATCTGAAGTATTTTTCATCACTTGGGAAGGTTAAATAGTGGGAAAATAGCAACTGGCCATATAAGCACAGCATTTCTGCAGCAAGCAGGGTCTGCTTCTGGCAGTGCCAGGGTCTCACTGCCCACCCCTCACTCCTTGGGATGCTGCAGGAAAACCCTTCAGTCCCCAAAGGGCAACAATATCAAGGCACAGTTTTCCAAATAACAGGTTGTATTGTGATGTTGAGAAGGACACAGATCTCTCTGGGCTGAGGACACCATTTCTAACCACCACCTCCATCCAGCTTGGCTTTTGCCCGTTGTTTTTTGGAGTCCTTCACACTCTGGTGAGACCAGGGATGGGAGAGGCTGTGCCCAACCTCAGAGCCAGCTCCCACCACACCAGTTACACACCAGTGGATGGGAACAAATGCAAAGTGAAGCTGGGCAATGATCCTACAGATAAATTCCCCCTCAACAGAAAGAACCTTTTGGATCCAAATACAAATCATCTATAATTGCCTTTTACTACAGGTTTGCACACAGGGAGCAACTTCCTCCAGGATGTGACAGGGGCAGAGGCTGGTTTGCCTTTTCTTTGAGACCAAAGACAAAAGGAAATATAATCATTTCCCACACTGGACTGGTGCATTCCTTTGACAAAAGAAGGAGAACATTAATAGTCATTTAAAAAATTAAAAATAAAATTCAGTATTTTTTCCACCCTCTGATGTGCATTTCTGTGTGTTTTCCAACCAGCTAGAGCAGAAATGCTCTGATTCACACCTGGAGTTTTCCTGGACAGCAAAGCTTTGGTTGAAACCAATTCCTCAGGCTCTGACAATCCCACTGAAGGATTTGCAGGTCCCAACTCCACTGTTCTAAGGGACAACCAGGCACAGCCTCCACCTTCACAACCCCTTTTCTGGGGCAGGTGGCTGCACACAGAGAGGGGATGGACAATTTGTGTTTCCCCCATCCTGTTTTCCACATGGCAGGAGATTGGGATTTTGCTCTGTTCCTGCTACTGACTAATGCTTTTCCCAATAACTTGATCCTAATCCCCCACTCCTGCTCAGAACAACATTTGCACATCTGAATCACACCCCAGGGGACCCTGGGGTGCCTGCAGTTACTCACAGAAGCAAAGATACCTGCCATGGCAATTCTGGCAGAAGCAGGGCCAGAAGAAGGGATGGCTCCCATTGAACTGGTTGCCTGAAGAGAATTAATCTAGGAAACATGTGTTCTGAAAAAGATACATTTGGATATGAGGGCTGATAGGAAATGCCACCTGGTTATCAAATAGGATACTGAAATACGTCTATCAAGCCAGTACTCTTTGATCACCAGCAGTCACTCATCATTTACACATCACAGGAGGATGCTCAACTCCACAAGGCACAGTCAGCCAAAAAGGATGAAGGATCAGCAGAGTATTTGTGTCTTAAAGATTGCAGCCATTAAATAAATACAAAAAACCCCACCCTAGTCAGCCTCCCAAGGGCAGCAGCACCTTGACCTCAGACAATTTACACAAGTTCCACATAATTCCACTCCTCATGTCAAAAAGCAATCTCAGCCCTGATTCCTCTCAGAAACCCATCCCACAGGATCTCTCCTGTGTTGTTTGCAGCCTCACAAGAGCTGCACTGCAGCTGGAAGGCAGGACAGTGCTATGGAGACACATTTTGTGTCTGGAGACTTTATTCTCACCATTCAGCCCATGTCTGAGCAGCACATGGTGCCAGGTTGGTACCACAGCACACGGGGCTGGGCTGTGGGGAGAAGCTTTCCTGCACCTCCCCAGTGCCAGGAAAGCCAAGGAAGGGTGTGAAAGACAGACCTGATTTACTTATAGAATCAAAAGTTGGTGCCATGAGAGGGATTTTTAGACTCTGTGGTTAAAAACACCTTCTGAGCAACATAATTTAAGGTTCAATAAACCAGCAGGTGGCTCAGAGGAGGGAAGAGCCCTCAGCCCACTCTTGTACCAGTACCAGGACACAACACATGCTCTGTACACAGAATAATCTGAACCATAAAATAGTTTGGGTCAGAAGGGACCTTTAGAGGACACTCAGTCCAACCTGTGGTGGAGCAGGGACCACCTTCCACCACATTAAATTGCCCAGTTTCCCTGGCCTNAAAGCATCAATTAATTCACATAAAACTTAATGGGAGGGTAGTTACAGAAATGTCTTGCAGCAGAGCAGTGTCCTTCCAGGTATATCCAGCTGCAAATGGAACACAAGAGAAGTGCTGCCTTGAGTTTATCCCTGTACTGCTTGCCCAGGATTTCTTTCCTAATGCCAGACCTGATTCTGTAGTCCCCTTGGATTAAGTGTGCCATACACAATGCTGTATCCAAGCCATTTTGACACTGTCTTGCAGCTCCTTTCCTTGAGATCCTGGCATTTTAATAGCCAGGATTAGCTCACAGCAAAAGCCGAACCTTTGACATTTCTTCCTAGCAAGTAACTCACAAATTGATGCTAATATTTGGCTGCGCTCAGCAGAGACCCAGTCAATACTTACAAAATTCCCTCCTCCCTGAGGTTCCAGGGTCGGGTATTTTGTTTTTACAGGGGAATATCTGGAACCTTTTAATGGATTAAAAATAAGTTGCAGTTGATCATTTGTTTGCGAGACAGAAAAGGCTTCAAAGATCCCCAAGCGGATTAAGCAGGAGCGCTGGGATGATTCACAAGCTGATACAGGCCACCAGGCAGGAAGCGTCTCAAATGACTTGCTCCTTTGTGCCCGCATCAAAGCACCCCTGGATGAGTGGCAGAGCCCTCCTGGCCACCCGCCCGGGGGGCTGAGGTGGCAGCAGTGACACGAGGTGTGCGTGGTTTGGGGAGGAAGAGGAGGATTGGCCTCCTCGCTCACCCCGCTGCACTGTGTCTGTGCTTTATAGGGGAGGCTTCTGCCAAAATGTGTTTTACAGCCACGACCTTCTCCTTGTGTTGTTTTCCTGCCCTGCTTTTCTTTCTTTGTCTTCCCATCCCTGCTTTATCATTTTTTTTGGCTGGGCAAGAGGAAGCCATGTCAAAGTCTGCAGCTTGACCGACGGTCCCCTCCTTGTCCCTGCCTTCTGGCTGGGGCTCCTGAGCCAAGAAATGCCATCCCAGAGGGAATGGGGCCTGGTGCTGAGGTGGGGGGCAGCGGAGGGTCACCTTCAGGGAGCTGGATTTATAACCCACTGAAGACAATGGGAAGAACACCACTGACAGAACTGGGTTATGGGTGAAGCCTTGGGCTGACTGATTCAGGAAAATCTGAGTAAAGGGTTGGAAAACACAATTATGAGTTGTAAAAGTGCTGCTGGCAGTCCTGAAAGCATAGTTGCTCCCTTTTCCTTTCTGTCTACCTTTATTCTGAGGATTCTGGGGGTAAAAGGGAGCTTTCTGCAACCTCGGTCCTCCAAACCAGGTCAGGGATGAGAAATGACAAAGGTGTGGGATAATTCCTAACTGCAGCTGCCCAGGAGCAATGCCAGCCATGGGAACTCAAGGGGGCTGTGGCTCAGGGAGAGGATTCTCAGCTGGCCAAGTCCTGGCTCAGTCCTCTGAATTTCCAGGAGTTGGCATTTCATGAACTGAAGGAGTTCAAACTTCCTTTCACTGGAAGTTTCCCAAACACATCCCATCCCTGGAAATGTTCAAGGCCAGGTTGGACAGGGCTTGGAGCCACTTGGGATAGTGGAAGGTGCCCCTGCCCATGACAGGGGGTCAGAATGAGATGATCTTGGAGGTCTCTCCCAACCCAATCATTGTATGATTCTATGAAACTTTTGCTCAAAGGCTGCCAAGAAAAAGTTGGACCACAGGGCAAGAGGCAGAGAGCTCACTGGCTTCTGGAGGCCAAGGATTGAGCTCATTGATCTTTGCAGAAAGGCTGCAGGAGATGAAGGCTGTCCACATTAATGCAAGGCAGATACCCAAGCAGCAGCCACGTGCACCATGTGGCAGCAGAACCTCCAGAGTTCACAGCAAAGGAGGGTGATTTAATAGAGTACACTGTGAAATTAGCTAGGAAAACTCTACATAAAGGGAGGAGAGATATTGCATATACAGCATGTGAGATCATTATATTACAGAGACTTTCAACACCATCTCATAAGGAACACTGAAAAAGACCTTACAAGGGACTAAAAAAATCCCGCACCTCTTAACATCCTGCACTTTTAACCAAAGGCTTAACTTGCACAGAGAGCAATGCTTTTCATATTTAAATCCCACCAGCACGATGGCAGGCCAGGAGGAAATATATCCAGGCTTTGGAGCCCAGCTGTGAAGGGGGAACATATAAAAATGGGGTCAGCTGGGAAAAGAAGCTGACAGAAACCCCAGTGTGGCCACCAGTTCTGTGTGTGGTTGTGAAAGGCAGCAAGTCACTCTGTTCTACTGAGGTCCCTTCATCCTAAGGTGGATCTGGTGCTCCAGATGCTCTGTGGAAGAGCAGGAGCTGCTCTGCCACCACCAGGGGAGAGTTGTGCCCCAGACCCCTGTGCTTTGAGATGGTTTGGAGCAGAACTGAGTGGAGTTTACAAGTGATGGGAGGTTGTGTAGGTCCATGATTTTTGTCTCCTGTGTCAGCCAAGGTGATTTCTGTCCCAGGCAGAGCACACGAGGGGGGCTGTGGTCTCTGTGCTGCTCTGGTCCCAGTGCCTCTCCCTCCTGCAGCCCTGGTGCCCAGGCAAACCCAGCACAAGAGCCAGCAGGTCCCTCTGCCAAGTGCTCCAGGCCTTCTCCTCTTGGATTCATTCTCACAACGCTCTCTCCTGTATTTTGGCACTCCAGCACAGGCAGCTTCCAGCTACTGGAGCTGATGCTGCTTTTATTTGCTGCCAGAGAAAACTCTCAGCCCACAGCTCTGACCAGCCATTGGCTTTGCAGTTTCCCAGCTCTCAGAGCTCTTTCAAAGTAGCTTTTTCTTCTGAGTTTGGTGAAATCACCAGCTTTGGTGAGATCTGCTGCGTCTCTTTGGATCTGGGGTATTTCTTCACCTGAGCACAAATCCTTCTGCTCACAAGTCACCCATTAGCACACAGGCTAATGGGAAGGGGCTGTCCTACCCCCCAGCCCTGAACTTGGGACCTCCTGTTCTCCTTTATCCTGAGCATCAGAGTAAGGACAATGCCCAGAATGAAGGTGAACACATATTTGGTCACATATTGCACATCTTGCTCCCTCCCTGCACACACAGAGACAGAGACACCCCCTCACCCACCCAGGAGGATGCTGCCAGCCCACAGTCAGGGGTCAGGCAGGGAACCTGTCTCTAATGTCTCAAAAATTTACCTTTCCTAACAAGGCTAAAAAGATGGCACCTTAATTAGATGAGAAAAGTACATCAAGCTCATTAACTAATTACGAGGGAAAGTCCCTACAGCAGATGCCTGGGTTGCCTAAAGTACTGCTTAATCTTAACTATTAACTTTGAAAAGGATTCTGCTATTAAAGCATTATTTTGTTCCAAAAGCACAACTAAGTCATTTATTTTTTATCATGCCTCTCCAAACTAACCCCTTACAGCTTCTGCAAAGCTGGTGTGTGAGAGGCAGGGGCTGGGGGCACGGGAACACATCCTTACCTCCTGCTGGCTGGGACCATTCCCAAATGGCACCAGCTGCCTTTTGAGGGATATCCAGTGCCTGACACACTTTCACTGGCTTCAACTGGTGCCTCTACAGCTCTGTCAGGAGCAAAATGTTAAAAGACCTGAGGGATGAGGGCTGAAGCACGAACTTATCAATCAGCCAAGAATAAACTCATCCTCCCTGTGACCAGCAGGAGACCATCCTCCTTTCCTTTCTAGTAGGAGCTGATAAAGGAGGAGATGCATCTTGTGGCTACTCCTCATTGCACTAGATAAGGACTTGAACTAGAAATTCCATTTATATCCCTGAGCACTCACCATTGCCTCTGAATCAGCTGGTGAGGCACAACTGTAACGTTGGGGCTGGACTATCTGGAGATTGGATATATGGAAGAAATTCTTCCCTGGGAGGGTGGGGAGGCCCTGGCACAGGGTGCCCAGAGAAGCTGTGGCTGCCCCATCCCTGGAAGTGTCCAAGGCCAGGTTGGAGCAACCTGGGATAGTGGAAGGTGTCCTTGCCCATGGCAGGGATGAGCTTTAACATCCCTTCCCACCCAAACCATTCACCCCTTTAACATTTCCCCTCCATTAATTCCTAATGAGAACTGAAGAAGTTTCAGAGAACTGCAAAAAAGGACCCATATTTTGTAACAGCCTGTCCCAACCCAAATCCTGATGGACCTCAAATTGAACAGCAGCTCAAGCTCACCACCACCCTTTGAGAAGGAAGCAGTGCTCCCTGAGATCACCCCCACACAGGAGAGCTCTTCAGTGGTCCGTGCCCTGAACTACAGACACCAAACCCTAAATATTTTCCCTCCTCCTCTCTCAAGGCTGAAGGAATGCCTTAAAACATTTCTAATTGTGTAATCTCAGCTGTCATGTGACTTCAGTGACAGAAAATGGCCAAATTCAGAGGGAACTGTTTGCTTAAACCCATCATTAGCTCTTTCCTCCACCCCCCCAAACCCATTTTAAATAAACAAACAAACAAATGAAAAACCCCACAGCCCGTAGGGGTGTTGCTGTTGTTTTCCTTTCCCTAGAAAACCCGAGGAATTGCATGGTCAGGGAACTTCAGCTATTCAAAGACACGTGAAACCCACACCACTGAGAACAATCCGTGCCTCTGCTTACGGGAGCATTATCAATAAGGAAAGTCATAAATCGCCTGCAGAACAGGAACTTGGAGACCAAAGCCATGTAACTCAAACAGGCTCAAAGCAAAAGAGTCCCTTTAGTGTGAGGGTGGTCTGTGTAAAGTTAGGAGACACCTGCTAGCACGTCCTGAGACACAAGCATCTGTGTAAACTTGCCCCCTCCCTGCGCCCGCAGCCCTTATAAGGTGTTGAATGAAGCAGTTTCATGAAAAAGGCTCTGTTTGGGGCAGTTCTAAGGCTTCCATGTACCTTAAGTTAAACAGAGCCAGTGCTGTGCAGCCCTGGGATGGATTACCAGGGACCACAGGGAGGCCTATTAATTATGGTGACATGCTGATCTGCTCACTGGCTGGTGGCTTGGGTTGGGTGTCCAGGTGATAACAGCCCTCTCTGTGCGAGGGCTTGGGGGGAGCACCACGAAATCCAGAGGATCTGAGGAAATTGGAGCATGAGGGGAGAACCCAAAGCTGAATGAGCTTGTCCAGAGGGCTGAGAGCTGGGGGGATCAGCCCCAGCCCCCCGTGAATCCCTGGGCCAGGAGTGGTGCCCCCAGTCCTGCTGCAGCACTGTGGGCAGAGCAGCATTGTGGTGAAGGAGTGGTTTGACAGCACAGATTTTGGCCACTCCACTGTGGCCCTTCATCCCCTCAGATCAGCAGCCAGCAGGATTTGAGCACTGATTTATTTTTAATTGGAAAGCAAAAGCTAAACAGTGAAACCTCCACACACAAGGCCATCACACCTTCTTATGAATTAAACAGTGGAAATGCTTTAGTGCTCGCAAAGCTGGAATCTGGAAATACCAATATTTCACCAAAGCAGTTTTTAATATGCAGAAGTGTCATAAGTATTACTCTGAAGTTTCTAGCTGTAGGTGAAATCTTCTCATCATCAACTCTCAATATAATATGTGCTTATCTTAAAGGACATTTACTTTCCTGTGCTTACAGCCTTTATTTGAATTGTCAAATGACACTTTGCTGAAATTATTAAAACCTAGAGGTCACAGAGAACCTGACTTGAAAGTGGGAACACACATTCTTTCGTCTGAGCAAAAGTGCATATTTGGAATTTTAAATGCAAATTTTTTTTGGAGGAAGAATCGCTCTTCTGGCAGCCAAGTACAGATGGAGCATTTGAAAAAAGGTTCTGCTTTAATTTTTGACAAGTGCTGTGAATAGACACTGTTCTGCTGTGAGAGGGAAGGGATGGGGCACAGCCCCAACCCCAACGGGGAGCCTGGTGGGGTGAGCAGGGGTCTCACCCTCACAAAACCCTCTCTGCTGGTGTTTTGTGGTGGGTGTTTTACAGCAGAAAGACTGGAGCAGACCTCAGGTGACCTGACAGCCTGGTCCTGCAGAGAGGGAGGCACAGAGGGAGGGCTGTGCAGGGTGCTGGGTGTTGTTCTCCACCAGCCTCTGACCTCTGGCTCTTGTCCCAGACCCCCGTGGAGAGCCAGGTTCTGGCTGCTGGGATAGCCAGGCTCAAGCTGCCAGGATATCCAGGCTCCAGGTGCTGGGATACCAGCACGGCTCGGGCTGAGGAAAGGCAGGCAGTATCTGGCTTATATACCCTGACTGCAGGAATGTTTTCTTTCTGGGAGATAAGGCTTATCTGTTCCCCTTGCTCACACTTCCTTTTAGGGTGTTCAGCAGACAGATAGGAAGGGGAAAGTAAAGATGTTCAACAGCTCTCTGAAAAAAATGCCCCACTCAAACCACCCCACACGACACTCGCAGATGAGCCGTGACCTTCCCGTTCTGTGGTGGCTCCCCATGGGACACACCGTGGGGCACCCCAGGACATGCCTGGCCATGCCAAGAATGCTCAGGAAAGGAGCAGTGGGGCTGCCAGTCTGAGAGAGGATGAGAAGCCACCCTGCCCGGGTGCTGAGCCAGGCTGTGCCTCTGATTTCGTGTTAGATTGCAGCACGGGGAGCACGGAGCACACAGGGAAAACAAAAGCCTCAGGGCAGAGCTTTCCTGACACCTCTCAGCCACCCCTGGGCTGGTTTTTGGTCTGCACCAAAACTTCAGAAGCTGTTTTTATTCTGAGAGAGCTGCAGTAAAGAACAGGAGCAGTGACACAGGGATGTAAGTGCCTCCTCACCAGCCTCACTGCCCATTTCACAGAGGGGAACACTGAGGGCTGGAGCTGGGACAGGGAAGCCCAGGCAGGGTTTGGTCCATGTGCCCTCTCACCATCTGTGTGCAACACATCCATAACCACTGGGAGTCACCAGCCCTTTCAAGCCTCCAGGAGCCACAGAATGTCAGAATATGCTGGGTTGGAAGGGACTCACAAGGATCGAGTCCAACTCTTGGCCCTGCACAGGACCATCCTCAAGAGTCACACTCTGTGCCTGAGAGGATCATCCACACAGCAGGGCTGCTGACCTCCTTCCCTGCCCGTCCTCTCCCGTGTAACCTCACCTGGATCAAGGTGTTTGGTATTTTTAGCTCTGTGTAACTAAACACAAAATATTGGAGGTAAAGGATGGAGGTTCAGTTTGCTACAGCCCTGAGGTGACTTCTTCTCCCTCATCCACAGGCTCCATGAGAGAGACTCGGTGTCAGAAAGTGCTGCATCCCAGCAGCTGAAGGTGAGCACCAACAATGCAGAGGTCACTCTGAAGAGGAGGGGATGGGGGAATCCTGCACATGGTGGCAGAGCAGAGCTGGGAAGAAATTTCCTGCCATGAAGGGCCCTTCCCTTTTTTCCCATTCTACCACAAATGAGATGAGGTTTGAGGTGTGCAGACTCCAGCCCCTACCTCGTTCCAGGTGGTGACAGGTGACAGTGACACCACCACCACTACACTCACCAGTGCACCTGCAAACGTGCTCCAGTCTCTGTGAAATCCAGCTTGTTTTCACCTCAGCCTGGATATTTCACCTACACAACCTGAACTCTTTTGCACAGATGTGCTCACAGTCACATTTTGCTGTGAATCCAGACCCTTCTCCACTAACTTAACTATGACACACTTCATCCTAGTGCCTTCCCAGAGAGTGGGAAGCTCCCTGCCAGCTCCTCACGCTCCTCTCCATCAGCAGAGCCTGCTCCTCAGCCCTGTTTCCATCCCTCCTGGAGAGCTCCTCGGTGCTGATCTGAAGTTTGGATGCAGTGTTGTTTTTATATATAAATGACATTATGACAAATGATGAAGGATTAAATTACACTTCAATCAAATCATGCCAAACCAGTAGGGATCGAGGTCCCAGTGGAAAGTATACATGGAGTTCCTCAGCTTCCTGATTTGAATGACTTTGTTCTTCTTCCAGAGAAAAGGGAGGGGGGGGGGATGAAGGAGAAGAGAGGGAAAAGGGAGAGGAGGGGGGAGATTTGGCCTAAAATGAAACATTTTCCTTTTAAGTTGAACATTTGAAAATGGCTGGGAGGAAAGAGCTGAAACACTGTAATGGCTGATACTGAAGAACAGCCTGGGACTTTTGCTTTTCGAGAACAGAAGCCAGGGAGAGAGCTGTGGTGTGAAAAAGGCAACGCTGTGTGCCTTGAAGGGGAAGGTGTTTGCAGCAGCCCATCTCCTGCAGACACTGAAAACCCCCTGCAAGGCACTAACCCAATTAGCTTTGCGAAGAGCTGTGCTGTGCAAAGGCAAAGGCACTCACAGTGGTTTTGGTAAAGGCTAAAGACAGCTTCACTCTGCCTTGCACTCCATCAGAGATGCTTTATTATCTTTGTGTTACCACATCTTGCAAGGGTTGGCTCCAGAGCCTTTAGTTCTGCAGCTCTGTCCAGCCAGAAACCTCTCTGTGCCACGTGCTGGCTTGCAGCTCTGTTGTGAACAAATCCTGCAGAAACAGCCTCTCCATGGGTGAGTTTGCCTGTAGAGAGGCAGATGGACAGGCAGACACTGTGCTCTAGGATTTGCATTAAGTACTTTTTCGTAGAGGTTGTATTAAATACTACCCACCTCATCCTGGTTTCTGGGTGTAAATCTTGAGTATTATGTCCAATAGATCCCATTTACGATCAGGCTCCGGAATAAGTTGCCCAGGGAGGTTGGTGGAGTCACTATCTCTGGAAGTGTTCAAGGATGTAGCACTTGGAATATGGTATAGGAGTGATTATGGTGGTACTGGGTTGATGGTTGGACTAGATGATCTCCCAGCATTGATGGTTCTGTGATTCTGTGATCAGTGAAAGCCTAAACAAGCCCAGCAGAAAACATCAGGGTCTCCTTTGGCTTGATGGTTGCCACTGAGAGACAACCAGGTCATGACAGACTCCGGGTCAGCATCAGTCTGATGAGCTGAGACCAAATCAAAACCCTCCTGGCAGATGAGAACAACATTCCAGTGAGCACTTCTGAAAGCTTTGGCTCTATGTCTGCATGTGAATCATGTGCTGTTTGTGCCAGAGCAGATAGAAGACCTTTTCCTACCTCTCCATTTGATTATTACTGTCCTCAAACAACTTGCACTTGTTACCTGCAGGTCACCCATTAACCTGCAGAAGGAGCAATGGACAAACTCCTCTCTGTTTGAATTATTACATCATATTTATACAGTTTACATTATTCTGGTTGTAAAATGTGTGTCAGCTGTGTGCACCTGCTAGAAGGGCCTCTCGTTTCAGAAATGAAAGCTCTAATCTTGCCAAAATTAAAGGCAAAAAGAGTACTCCAGCAGGTCTAAAATACCACTCCCATGACATGGCAAAGCCACCTCCACTGAGAAAAGAAGGAAGCCCACAAAAGCACACACAAGAACACGATTACATGTGCTCAGGCACATATTCCAGCCTGCACCTTGACAGGATAAAACCAGAAGATCAACCCTTTCCAAAAGTCCTTTTGCTATGAATTTTCTTCCCTTAGTAACAAGCTTTGCAAAGTATTTTAAAGAATAACTTCAGCAATAATTCCCAGGAAACCATTTGTTACCTACAGTTAACATCCAATCTGCTCACATTGCAGCTCAACTTTCTGACACAGAAATCAAGGAGAACACTTGCAGAAATCAAGATCCAAATTGGTTCAGCCTCTGAGGATAATAATGGCTTAGAAATATGTATAAATTTAAGTGGTTTTGAATAAGGACAGTGTTTCAAAAAGCACTCGAATTGTTACTTTGAAATAAGCCATTATTTTCTGCTTTTTTTAAATTCCACTCTTTAATAGGGGATGAGACCCAGACTGCCAAGAACCAAGGAGAGGTTTTGATGCAAATGGAAAGCAGCATTTAAGAAGTGTAAGTATCCCATAATAGAGCCCACACCAAATTACCAGCTGCCAGACCTGCCTGGAGCATCCAGGGCTTCATCCAGGGAGATCAGAGCAGGAATGTTCAGAGACTCTGTCCTCTCCAGGACTGACCTCATGGCTGACCTGGCTTCTGCTGCTGAGACCTCAGGGCTCACACCACAGCCCCACATTTAAGTGTCTCCAGCCAAAGAGTGTGAAAAGTCCAGCCTGGAGTCAGACCCAGACACACAACACGGGCAGTTGTGGCCATGGCAGGAAAGGGATGGAGGGGAGGAAAGTTCCTGAAGGCTCCTTGAGCTGGTTTTGCTGATTCCACCACTGCACAAAGTCCAGAACAAACTCTGTGTCCCAGTGGGATTTATCAGGAAAGCCTTTCTGTTCCCCAGTGCCATACTGGGAGAAAAAACATCTGGCAAGGAAACGTCAGTGGGATGAACGTGAGTGACTCACACACCCATCAAGGAGTTTAGGATCTTTGTGCTCAAACCTTCCATGGACACCCATTCCTGGTAGATCTTCCCAAACCACTGGTTGGTGGCTGAGAGGGGGAAGAAACAGTTCTTGGAAGAGGCAGCAGCAGGACACAGGTCCTCCCTTTCCTCCCCATGCAGAGAACAGTGGAGCAGAGCTGTCCCTTCCTCACTCCCAGCCAAGCCAGAGGGTCTTCCTGAGTAACAAGGAAGGTCTCCTGACCTGGGAGAGCAGAGGAGCAGCTCAAGTGGTGGGGATGAGGTGGCAGGTGGGGGATGAGGTTGGAAAAGGCCTTTAGGATCATCAGGTCCAAACATCAACCACCACCATGTTCACCATTAAACCATGTCCTCAAGTGTCATATTCACACTTTTTTTTTAACACTTCCAGGGATGGGGAGTCTATTACTTCCTTGTGCAGACTGTTCCAATGCTTCACAACCATTTCCATGAAGATTTTTTTTCCTAATATCTAATCCAATCCCCTGCTGGAGCATCCACAGAGGATGAGGCTGCCCCATATGCTGAGGGGCTGCCCCACAGCACTGTGCAGGAGGAGGTGGGAGCAGGGAGGAAGGTGGGAGCAGGGAGGATTCCTCCTGCAGTGGAGCAAGGCACAACGGGAGAACATCAGCGGAGCAAAAACAGGAGCTGGCCCTGGACAAAAGGCCCAATTATCCACCCTCCTGCAAACAAACAGCCCCTCATCCCAACTTTTCAAAGATGGCTCAGAAAAGAAAAGGGCCACAGGATCGGAGGGATCAGCCTAAGTCATGTACATGTATTTAACAAGAAAACTCATTGATAAGCAAACCACCTGATGCTTGCACAGCAGAAAAGAAAACACCTGGTTCTGCCTGTGGGTTGATAAGCCAATATCTTTAATCTTTTTTTTTTTCTCTTGATGACTGAAGTACACACTCTGTGCGGCCCTATGCTCCAGCCACATTGGTAATAGTAACAAAGCTTTGATGTCCCCCTCATTCAACAGAATGTTGTTTAGTTCAAAGCGAAGAACAGAGGCAATTCTTTGCTTTTAAATTATTAGCTCCCTAAGTCTTCTGTAATGATATAGTTTGACTGAAGTGTGCAGTTTATTAACTACATAAAGACGATATTATTAGAGCGGAGAAAGGCAGCCGAAAGTTTTGCCTTTCAGCTCAGCAGCAGGGGTTTTTGATACTTTGATCTCAATCAATGCTAAATGTCTTTGTGAGATAGAGGGAGCAGCAGAAATTACCTTTGGCACCATGACTACATCAATTATTTAGTTCTTTTTCTTATAAATTAAAGTGTTCTTCAACTTTTACCCCAATTTTTTTCTTCCTCTTTTTCTTCTTCTTTTTTTTTTTCCTCCCTTCAGTTATTGGGAGGGGGAAAAGCTGACTGGAAGAAGTGTGGATGTGAGAATTTAGAAAAAAAAACCACTGATCTATCCCAGTCCTGGTCTGGAGGGGTCTTTTTGAGGTGAGGAGATGGATTCATGTGAACAACAACATCAAAAGGGGAGCTTGGGGTAATGTGCTGTTTAACCAAATGACTGTTTAGGCTGTTATTCCAAATTTGTCTATATTTAGCCTAATTTCCTTTTTTCTTTTTTTTCCTCAGTCTTTCTCAACATTGCTAACACGAATACAGCTGGAAAAAATGGGACACATGACCAGAAAGATGGAGAGAAACTATTCACAAAAGCGTGTAGTGACAGGACAGGGGGAATGGCTTCCCACTGACAGAGACTGGTTTAGATTACATATTGGGAAAAAATTCTTCCCTGTGAAGATGGTGAGGCCCTGGCACAGGGTGCCCAGAGAAGCTGTGGCTGCCCCATCCCTGGGAGTGTCCAAGGCCAGGTTGGAGCAACCTGGGATAGTGGGAGGTGTCCCTGCCCATGGCAGGGGGTGGCACTGGATGATCCTTAAGGTCCCTTCCAACACAAACCAGTCTACAATTCTAGAAAACCAAAATATTGCTGCAAGCAGGATGTAATATGTGGGTGTTTATTACAGCTCCTTCCATTTCTCCCAGGAGGAAAGTTCAGGAGTAAGAGTGGGGTGGCCCCATCTTGGGTAACAGCGAGAACGAATTCAGAACAAGAGGAAATGGCTTCATGCAGCACCAGGTGAGGTCTAGACTGAATATCAGGAAAAATTTCTTCACAGGACTGTGGCCCAGATCTGTGGTGGAGTCACCATTCCTACAAGTGTGCAAAGAATCCAGCACGATGGGACTGGAGGTGAGTGAGGATAATACAGCTCAGTGCTTCTGCTGGGTAACAACAAACGGGTGGATATTTCAAGACAATTTGTGCTCTTTCACTACTCTAGGGAAGAGACTGGAGCAGAGCCAAGGGAGGAGGGTATTCCTGCAATTTCAAGGACAGAAGGTGGTGACTGGGTTCAGTGCTGTGGTGTACCAGAGTGTGTTAGAAACCACTGGAACCAGAACCTCAGCTGGGAACACAAGCAGTGGGACCACAGAGGTGCTGAGGAGAGGCCTTTGAATCAAGATTTAAAATACTGTCCTCTGGCCAGAAAAATTCTTTGTGAATGAAAAATAAAAGAGGTCTTTGCAGAGGTGTTGAAGCATGAACTATGGGAACTTCAATATATTTATACGTAGAATGTGTTGGAGGACAACATAATTCTGTTTTTATGGTGATCAAAGTTTTGCAAGAAGAAGGACTTGAGACAGTGTGCTGAGCTGCTATGGCAACATGAATTTTAAAACGTAAACTGACTTGCAAGAGCTTATCTTTTCCTCTTTAGTGTGGTGCAGAACAGACCTGGGAACCTCTGCCTAAAAGAGAGGTGCTCACCTCTGCTCCTGGGCCAGGCGTATTGCAAAATGCATAAAACATATCCCTCGTGGCAAGGAGAAGAATCTCCCCGGTGACTGGGTTTGTCCCTGCCTCCCTGAGGCTCCCGCACCCCGAAAAGCCAAGTCACGATGATTCTTTCACACTGTATTTACCAGAGCTCAGATATTCAGATGTTGGGGTGAGTGTAGCACGAACCAGTGCGGTTGGGCTGCCATCCTATCCCGGGAGCCGGGTGGGCTGTAAGGCGGTGCAGCCCCGCACAGAGGTGAATTCCACCCACGGAGCGACGTTTCCAAGAGCACCATGACGTGGGCTCGGTTTACAGCTCAGCTTTCAAGCCACCCTCGCAAAATGTAGAGGCAGCGGTGTCAGGAACTCTCCTGACAGCTCCTTTCAGAAGGGGATGCTGTAAGGAGCTGTCACGCTCTGAGTCAGCTGTTCTGCCAGGGCTGGCATTCCAGGCAGGAAGAGCCTGCTCGCGCAGCTATCCCAACCACGCCGCCTGCCAAAACCACACTGGGAATCCCATGGGAACGAGCCCTCTCCTGAGCCAGCTGGTACTTCCTGCTCCCGAGGCCTGATCCTGCTGGATGCTGAGCATTCTTTGTTCCATTTTTAAATTAATGAGACTTGAGCAATGCGCAGCCCGAGCCCTCAGAGAAGAAACAGCCCCTCGGTGTTTTTGGTGCTTCGGCCGTGTGGTCCCGCTGGAGAGGAGGGAGAAAAGGCTTGAGGGGAGATTTGAGAGATGCCAGTGGCCTGGAAAACAGATTTTAATGTGGACATTTAACCACGTTCTCCGGGCTGGCCATGGCCCACAGACACCTCTCCTCTGCACCCCAGCCCCGCGGCACAGTCGGAGTGGGGCTCCCCAAAACTGGCAGCTCCCACCCCCCGGCATCCATCTCTCCAGCGTGAGGCTGAGCATCACCAGCATGGGACTCGCTCCCATCCTATCCCAACAGTGTCCCCTTGAGGTTGGTGGCTGAGGCGGCCTGGGAAGAGCCTCACGGAGGTGCGGGGGAACCCCAGGAGCCGCTTGTGTTTTCCCGCCTGGCCCGTGCAAGAGATCCCAGCAGCCACGGGCCATGAGTGGAGGGCGCTGGAGGAGCCCATCCCACCGCCTGGGAGCGGAGCCCTTGCAGAACCACACGTGTAAATGTGTCTTCTTTCCAAGCTCATTCTAAGAATATCTGAAGTTCAAGCACTGCAGCCCATCCTGCAGCACATCAGCTCGGACCTGGAGCGTGGGAGCTCCTCCAGCACCGAGGAGCCGGAGCGGGGCCACGGCAGCTCCAAGGGGTTGTGCAGCCGTGGGATGTGGGAAAGCAGAGCCGCTTCCGAGAGGACACGGGGCTCCCTCAGTGCTGCTGCCGCTGGAGTCTCCTTTCTTCTGTCAGCCAAGCAGCAGGGAGTTTTCTGAGAAACTGCCCACAGGGAGCGATCACTTTTTCCAGTCATTAACCTCACACATCCCTCACATTATCGGAATACCTTGGATGTCTAAGTTGCTGCAGTGAGCTAATTCCTCCAGGTGACTCCAGGCAGCGTTAAGTGGGCTCCTGCACAGCGAGGGGATTTGAACTGCCAGAGCTGAAAGAGCTCCCGACTCCAGCACGCCAGGCCTCCAGCGGGGGCGAGAGCCTCAGATGTCACCGTGTGAGCACAGCGCAGTGGCAGGAGGGATCTGGGGCCTCTGGAGCTGTCGTGTTCGTCCTGCACTCAGCAGCCACCTGGGGGTTCCATGGGAGAAGGCAGGAAAGCAAAGCACTGGCTTGAGGTGCACAACACAGGGCCTGTCTCCTCCATGGGAAAAAAAATGTAGGAGTTCTAAAGTTGAAAGATACTGGGGAAAAAAAGCAGCTCCCTGAAGGGATAAATGTTGGGAACCCCCAGTGCTGGTCTCTGGGATAGGGGTGTACCTGTCTGTCTGGGTGTCACTGCATCAGGGTGTTCCAGCCCTGACAGAGGAGCAGTTTTGGATCCTGAAGTCCTTCTGGTATAGGAGACGAACATGAGGAGTAGAAGGCAAGGAAGTGCCCAACAGGAGCACCAAACCAATGAGAGAAATATTAACAGTAGTATGGCTCTTATCATATGTACATAATATTCTTAACTCTTACACATCACAATGTCTTCACGTCATGTTTCCTGGATTATATGTTGTCAGTGTCCTGTCAGGAGTGGCTAACAATATTGACAAAAAAATTGCAGAAGACACCACATTTTTCTCTCATCATTAATAGGTGCCAGTGACTGTGGAGTAGGGCCAGCTCCCTTGGAAAGAGCAAAGCCAGAGAGAGCCAATGTGTGTTTGTGCAAGAGAAGCATCACAGGCAGTGCAGGGCATCAGCCACCTGTCCAACTCTCAGCTCCCCTGGGAAAGAGACTTTGGAGACAGAAATAGCCCCTTGATTTTCTCAAACTGCCCCCAGGCCTGGGGGAAACCAGGAGCACTGAGCATGTGTGGGGAGAGATTTAAATCCCACAGGATTGAGGAACCACGTCAGCCACACAGGCAAAGCTCCATTTATAATCAGAAAGTACAAAATAGCAACATCAGAAGTCACAGGTCATGGCCAAGTTACAGAACAGTGACCCACAGCACACACACCGAGGAAACTCCTCCATGTGAATAAAACACCATCTTCAAACACGGACACGACATAAAGAAGGCAACGATCTAACACTCAATGTCAGCACAGGTAAAGGCTGTGCATCAATCCAAGTTTGGAGAGGCTCAGAACACCAATAGGGATTTGGTTTGGATCTTCCCAGGTGTTCCCAGGGTGCAGTTCAAGCCATGATTTCAAACCCATCCTGGCACTGGGAATTGGGAGCTAACACAGGAGGGCTCTGGAGCCTTTGCTCTCCTCCTGCGCTCTTTGCCCTCAGGATCATTTTTGGTTTGGATAAAAGAATGACACTATGCCACCCAGCACACAGCTTCTCCTGAGGGGGCACTTTATTTTCCACAGCAATCAGCTGTCTCTTAATCAATTTGCTTTAAAACTAAAAAATTGTTATTAATAAGAGGTGGGCCCAAGCTGGGAACATAAGCACGCCCGCATTTTGGCACTGAAGCCTGAGTCCTGCTCTGAAAAACCCCTGCAAACCCTGCTCCAGCTCTGCTGTGCTCAGTGTGCTGACACCTCATGGCCAAGCCAGAAAACTCCAATAAGACACCGTTTCCAGGACATACACACACAGAGATTCTCCATCTGCTCTAAGGCAAGAAAAGGAGGTTCATTTCTCGAGAAGTCTGTCATGAACAAATCTGAATATACCAAAGGGAAGAAAACCAGTCCAGAAATGCTTCAAGTTCTTGGATTACAAACTGATTGGCACAGCAGGGTCTGTTATCTGTAGCTGTGGTGGTCTGAGCACCCCTGACACTGAAGGATGGCTCTGACATAGTTCTCCAACAACCTGATCCACGTGCTGAGGCATCCATGGCAAACATTGTGGTCTCAGGCCTGGGAAGTGTGTCCATGTCAGGGCTGCTCGTTACCCCACTCTCCCCTGCTCCATGGGGGTCTCCCAGGGGCAGATCAGCTCCTTGGCAGAGTCCTTACGAGCTCGGTGGTGTCTGTCCTCTCCCTCCTCGGAGCCCACGGGGTGCACTCGGCTCTGCAAAGGCGCGTCCGTTCTGACTTGGAAGAAGCTGTGTTGTGAAACAGAGACTCATCACACACACACGGCACTTTTTGATGTGCTCCGAGGCAGCGAACACGCAGCGCCGAGTTTGGCTTTGAGACTTCCACTGTTCAAACCCCAAATCCCAAAGCAAAACGCCCGGGCACGAGCCCGTGGAGAGGGGAAACGAGGGAAATGTGCGCTCCCACCCCTTTGAAGCTGGAAAGCCGTGTGACACAGCTCTGGAGCGCGGAGCCAGGTGGAGCAGGGGCCCCCAGGTTTGTGCTTTTGAATTTATAATGTGGACTCATCCACTCGGTCAGCAGCAGAGGTGGGTTAAATGACATCGGGGACATGCTGCTCCTAGTGAGAGACGGGGCCAGGATTTGAGTCCAACAGGGACAGTCTCTCCCAGTGAAAATCCCCCATCTCACACATCCTGCCCTGGAATGACAAACGTTTCATGACTCTCCCTCAAGGTTTCTCCTCCCTTGTTACTTCTGAGTCTCCTCTAACTTGAAATCACTAAACCAAACCTGAACCAGTGCTTGAGAACAAACACAAACATATATGAGGGGTCTTCCAAATTCGGGGATTAAAAGTAAAACCTTGGGTTTTGCACGCCTGAACAGGAGGTGTGAGCATGGCAGAGGCACCAGCAGCACAGGCTGCTGTCCTGTTCCCATCAGAAAACATATTGAATGTGAACAGGTGAGGAGACAGGGGAAGAGACACTTTTGGAGCCTGGATGGGATTTGGAGGGATGGCACAGATGGCACTGGTGGGTTTTGGAGGCAAGTGTAAGAAGGCTGACTGTCCCACAAGATGTCAAACAGGTTCTCAGAGATCTCTGGCTCATTACAAACAGAAATGGCCCTGGAGGAGGTCCAGGTGCCTGTGCAGTGCTTACCTGCTGACCACCTTGGCATCCGGGCGCAGCCGCCGCTCCCGCTCTCCCAGCGGCTGCACCTTCCCGTGGGACACGGCCGGGCACCGGGGCGAGAGGGTGCCAAAGGTGGGTGAGCTCCAGCAGCCCCTCCTCAGGAACCGGCCCCAGGCCCGGGCGGCCGTGCGGGGCCTCCTGGCACCGGGCGGGAAGGGGCCGG
>WEIV01010127.1:0-37118 GCA_013390005.1 Calyptomena viridis | reverse complement strand
GGCGGGCGATGGCGGGGCGTTGGTGCCAGCCGGGGCAGCCTGGGAGGTGAGGTGGCACCGCTGTGGGGAGGAAAAGGAGACAGGCTCGGTCAGGCCCGGGGGTGGCACAGCAGTGGCCTGACTCCCCAGGTGTCATCAGGAAGAGAAGCCTTTCCTTCCCCTGGAGAAGGGCTGGGGCTGCGGTTCTGCCAGGAGAGACAGGGTTCAGCTGGGAGGCAGCTGAGAGTCACCCAGCCAGGCCTGTGCCAGTGTCCCCACCCTGCCGCTCTGTCCCCTTCCCTGCAGCTCTGTCCCCTTCCCTGCCCTCCCACACCAGAGCACGGAGGTGTCACAACTTGCCTACAGAAAGCAGTGGGGTCATTGCTACCAGCCTCAGTGGGTGCTGACAGATCCGGGCCCACACCCGCTGGGAGGCTGGAGGAGACACCAGCTTGTCTCATTCCTCACAACGATTATTAGCTCCAGGCACGGGGGAGTCTGTCATCCCAAGAATGCGATCTTGGTTATGAGCAGCACAACCATGTCACACCCAAGGCACCACTGCGCTGGCTGCTGCCGTGGCCAAGAAACAGACACTGAGCCCGAGCTCTGACGACACATAATGCAAATCACATCTTGTGCTGAAGCCCCCAGTGCCTCTGGCTGGGGCTGTGAAGGCTCCAGCTCAGCTCATTCAGCCCTCAGGACAAGCCCAAGTACAGACTGGACAGGACAAGTACAGGACAAGCAGCAGAGAACATGCTGCATGCTGGGTCCCCTCCCATCTCCCAAGGACTCGCTGCCTGCAGAAATGAAATGCAGCTCAAGTGTCCAAGGAGAAGAGCTGAGGGCAGAGGCACACACAGAACATATACACACACATGCAGTGATGACACAGTGAGGGATGAACACACTGAGACACGACAGAGAAGGATGAACTTGGTTCTTTTTCCATTTTATACACTTATTTTTATTAGACAGATGAATACGCAGAAGCGACGGCCAAGAAATGAAACAACATATTGCTCTGATTTCCAATGGAAACAAACAATTTCTGGCACAAAGTGAAGTTCAGCTTGTACCAGGCAACCTTCCTCTTTGGGGACTGAGCAGCAAGGGATGAGGAGCAGAAGGCTGGGCTGTGCCAGCTCGATCAGCCTGTGGCAGAGCAGAGCAGCTCCTGCCTGAGTGTGTTGGATGGGTGTTCCACATACACAGTGACTCCAGAGCATGCAGCACTAACCCATGGCAGGGGAACAGCAATGCAAAGCAGAGATGACAAAAAATCAGAGAAAGGAATGGATACAGAGAACATAACAAGCAAAGCAGCAGACAAAACACAAGTAGAATCAGAGGGACTGACTGGAACACACAGATTTGTTATTTATTATTTATACCCTGACTTATCTTCCACATGTTACTACATACTGGCAATCCCAACATGCTCAGTGCTCCATGTTACACAGACTCTGGAGAGACTGTAGAGCTCATCACAGCCAAGGAGCTTTGGACCAACCCTGCCAGGTTCTAAGTATCTTTCAGTGCTCTTATGTCAAGGTAGGTTGATGGTGCCCTGCACCTGGTGTAAGACAAAGCCTTGGGGTTTTAAGCAGAATTAAGGAAAAGGCTGAGCCTGCTCCCCTGTACAACATTGCAAAATGTGCCTTTGCTTCCATCAGGAGTAAGAGACTCAGCACAGACCTTGACATGAGAGTGAAAGTCTCTGGCAACTTGGTTTCAATTCCTCCAAGAAGGTTTATCATTGATAGATTAAGGAAGATCAGGAAAATTTGAAGGAGATGAGTTCAGCAGTGATACTGGATCAGACTGTGCAGCCCTGATTCTGCCTCTGAGAACACACATGAGGAGGGCAAGGGTTGCTGTTCAAGCTGTCGGGGACACAGTGACATCCAGACTGTCCCCCTGTTCACAGGGAGGTCGCCTGCATGGACCCCAGGGCTCCAAGGGACTGGTTTGCATGGACCCCAGGAGCTGGGGGCCCCCACTCCCATCCAGCTTTCTCCACAAGTTGTGGCTGCCCCATCCCTGCCAGTGTTGAAGGCCTGGCTGGCTGGGGCTCTGAGCAACCCGATCTACTGAAATGGCAGGGGAGTTGGAATGAGATGATCTTTAAGGTCCCTTCCAACCCAAACCATTCTGGGATTCTCTGATTTCCCATTTCCTGTAAAATCAGTATTAAAAATGGATGAACAATAGGAACCAGAGAGAAGCAGCTTCCCAGACCTCAGTGCTTCCACCCAGTCCACTTCCCTAAAATTTTAACAAACAAGGAAGCTTTTCTGCCCCTCCAATTCTCTTTACTGGGCTTTGCAACAATCTTTGCACTTCTGGTAATCACTGGCCTGGTCCAGACATACTGGGCTTTCCCAGCAAGGCCTGGAATCTCCCATAGCTCCTTAGCACTACTGTAGTATTTTCACTTGCCTCATTCTACAAAGCAAATAAAAAAACCTACTACTTAAAGTTGAAATCAGCTCTTAACACCTCTACTCTGTTCTTCCTTGCCTCTGGGCTACAAGCCAGTGAACAACTGGAACTATCTCCTGTTGGGTTTTTTAACAATGGAAAATAGAAGAGCAGGAAAAAGACAAGACGAGGTGGGAAGGATTTGATAGAATCTCTCAAGGCCTTGTGCAGGCTCTGGCAAGGGGCAGTTCTCTGCACCTGCACACCCAGCTCACAGCACAGGGAGAGCAGAGCTTCCCACTGATCATCTCCAGTGTGCTGGGGGGATGTGGGAGTGTCATTCAAATTCAAAGGGTCAACTACACCTTCAGAAACGCTCGTGCTACTGATCTCACAACAAGCCTACCCGGCTTTTCTGCCTGTGGCCTCACTTCACTGGCTGGGAGGTGCAGGACACTGGAGTGAGGGGTGCACTCCTCTCACATGCACATCCTCCCAGGGGATGGAGGGGGGTCACCTCGCCCTGCTCTCCACAGAGTCATCCACCTGTGCTCCAAGGAAGGCTGGTTTGAACCCCAAGGACTGGGACAGAGCTTTATTCTGCCTTGTGTCCTCCCATCTCCTGGAGGAGCGGGAAGCAGGGAAAGGCAGCCAAGGCTGCCCAGCCTCCCGGAGGGATCTTGGGACAGCCAGATTGCATCTCCCCTCCGAGGTGTGTGGGAAGGGAGCCGGGGTCCTGCACCCCGAGCCTGGCACAGGCAGCAGCCCGGCTGCACCAGCACTCCCTGCCTGGCACGCCTGGGAAGTGACATCTGCTCTCCAGAAGCCATGGCAACGTGCGGGAAGCTGGCTGATGGCAGAGCCGGCCTGGGAAACCTAAAGCAGCACTGACACCTTCAGGAAGGGGAGACGAAGCTCAACACCAGCCTCGGCTTGTCTTTTCCCTGCGCTGTGCCCTGCGGGGCTCAGAGCCTACTTGGGAGGAGCTTCCTTCTGGAGCTGGTTCCTGCGGTCCAGCTTGCTCATGACCTGCGTGATGTCCACGGTCGTGGCAGCTTCTCTGGCTTTGGCCTCTTCCTCACGTTGCCTCAGGATGATGGGGCTGGGGCTGGAGGGGAGGTGGCGGCGTCCGAACAAACCAGTGCTGGGCAGAGAGTGAGGGAAGGAAGCAGCGTGTTAGTGGCACCAAAAACTCACCCCTGGTAAGCAAAGGTACCAGGAGGGCAAGGTCGGACACAGAGATGGGTAAAATGCAGAGGAGGTGGTTTAATGCAGTACTGGGTGACTCATGTCACACATGAGCTACAGAACTGCTGAAAGCAGTGCTGGTCCTGCTCCTGAGGGGCTCCAGGGCTCATCCACATCCCCCTGTTGTTGTGTTTGCACATAACTAACACTCTGTTGTGAAGGCAAACAATACCCATTAGTGGAACTTTCTCTAGTGCCCTCAGTAAGATCAACACAGGGAGCAGTATGGATGTTTGGGGTGACTGTGATGCCCAAAAATCCCACTTCCATCCACTTCCAGCAGCAGAGGACAAAAGTGTTAAACCATCTCTGGATGAGGTACCAGCTCTCCAGTTTAATGGGGTGCTGGGTATTGGGATGATGCAGAATAAACACAAAGGCAGTCACCAGGATCAACCAGCATCTGCCAGTGACCTTGTGATGTGTGGCTCAGGGAAAAACTAACCAAACCCCAGGGAAGTCAGCAGCAGGGCTTTTTCCACTGACTTGAAATAGGCTTTAGATGAAACAGTGTGAAAATCCACAATTCCTCTTTCTTTGCTTGCTAGGTTGATGAGGGGAAGAGGAACAGAGAAAGGAACACACACCCAGTCTGGCTCTGACACTGCACACTTTATGAGCAACTGTAGTTCAAATGGCCTAAATTTGCTGTACAAGCTCCATCTTCATGGGGAAAAAGCCATTTCTAAGAGTATCTGCCTTGTGCCAGCTGTCACTCACAAGCAAGATGCTGTTTGTTCCCACATGCCTGTCACCTCCCCTATGCTGAGGACAAGCATCTTTGCCAGGCAGAGCTGAGCAGATCCCACAGAGGATCCTGAACCCTGGCTCTGTCTCTGCTTTGGCAGTCAATGTTTCATGGGCAGGAGTTTTCCCATGCCCAGTGATCTCTCCTTCCAGGAAAGGAGCCATGATTAATTCAACAATCACAGCCCTTCTAAACAGACCCAACAGAGAAGGCAGCTGAGAATTGTCAAGTCTATTCCAACTGTACACAAGCCATTTCCAAAGGGCTCATGAATAAACAGCACCATCAGTCTCAAATCAAAGCATCTTCTCAGTGAAAAATTTTATTTAATTAAGAGAACACCTAAATCATAGTAATTTTGCTGCAACTTGGGCTTTTTCTACCCTTGCTACAGCAAGAAAAACAAACCCCACAATTACAGCCAGTTTCACTTGCCTTTTTTTGACAGTCTCTTGTGGCACAACAGCCTTGGCCAACATTTCCTTGTATATTGGAGACTTTAAATAGCGGCCATAGGAGTCCTACTAGGAGAAAAAAGAGAAGCTGGTAGTTATGGGCTGCAAACATCCTTATTAAAATCACCACCAAATACAGCTGCTCAGGAGCCAGGGAGGCTGGGAACTGGATAATCTCCCCCAGCAGCCCAAGGGACTTTGCATCTTTCAGGCAAATGTAGTTATTTAAGCCAATACTCTTTCATCTTGGTGTAAAATTCCCAGGATTTTCCATCTCACAATAAAGCTTCCCAGGTAAGACCCAGATCAAAAGATCTGAACAGAGCTTAGCTCAGGCCACCAGGGTCTCACAGTCACTGCAAGGTGAGGAGCTTGTGCTTCAGAAGCCAAACTTTTCATCAGCAGGTGAAAGTAGAACTAGAAAACTAGTTCTACTTTTACTGCAACAGTGCATGAGCTGGTGATCAAGTTGGGATTAGAAAGCAGGACTTCCAGCAGCCACCTGACCCCCACCACCCTGGGGACATGCTGCCTTAGAGGGAAGAAGCAGCAGTGAAGTAGAAAGGCCTGAAGCAGCACTTGCTCAACTCAGCAAATTCGGGGGATTTTCAAACAAAAGCCCCTTGAAAGGGACAGCTGATAACACACAAAGGCATGGAAAGGCCCAGAGGGCTGGAATCCCCCTTAGGCTTTGGAAACAAATACCAAACCTTTTTCATCAGCATGTAAATGTGGGTCTGAGCAGCATCTAGAACATAACGATGAGGGTGCTTGAGGCCTTTGACTGTGATGCCCATTGTTGTGCCATCGATGTTAATCCAACGCCTTGCTCCTGGAGCCAGGAAGAGCCTGCCAGGAGAAATCAACAGTGCCATTAGCAACTGGAGAATTCATGGAGATTCCTGTCCATGCATGAAAGGAAAAGTCCCTTCAGCTCTCCACTCAATTTGCTGTCCTGATCTTGGGCAATCTCCTCTTCATCAGAGACATGCAGTCACTTCCTCTTGAGCTGTGAGCACACAATATAAACAGAATTTTAGCCCACTGGAAGCAAAAAGGGTCTTTCCACTTTCCTCGTGGCGGCCCCAAGGTCTCTGCTGTCTGACTCGACTATTTAAATTACATGCCAATACTGAAGTGTAATAGTGGAGAACAGAGAGGAAAAGTAACTATATAACAAAAGAACACTTCTGCTTTCATCTCCAAAAGTTCCTTTCCTCTCTGGGGACATAAGACAGCCACAGCTTACACAGGAAAGTCTAGGAATAAATCATTTGGAGAATGACAGCCTGTGGAAGGGGATGAGACTCATGTACAAAGAGTTCAAGAGTGTAAAATTTTCATACTCACTTGTAAATTTCTTCTGCTTTTTCTTTGACCTTGGATTGGTCTCCATACTTGAGATCCTCACAGGCTTCCCAGAAACTCAGATTCTCTCCTGCATAACAAGGACACGATCAGCAGAGAGCAAGACTGAAGAAAACACAATCCCATTTATTAACTCCTGAGCTGAATTTGTTTGTCTCAATATGTGTTTGCCATAAACCAGTCTCTCCAATTCTTCAACCAGCTGGAAAATCACCTTGAGACTGAAGGAGGAAAACAGCTTCTCCCTGTTCTCTGCTCACTGACACCTGTAAGAGCTCGTGAGTTCAGCCAGGTCCAGCTTGTCCAGGAGCAGCCATAGAACCATGGGATGGTCTGAGTTGGAAGGGCCCTTAAATACCATCTCCTTCCCCCCCCTGCCATGGGCAGGGACACCTTCCACTGTCCCAGGTAGCTCCAACCTGGCCTTGGACACTCCCAGGGATGGAGCAGCCACAGCTTCTCTGGGCACCCTGTGCCAGGGCCTCCCCACCCTCCCAGGGAACATTTCCTTCCTGAAATCGAATCTAAACGTGCCCTCTGTCAGTCCTCTCACAGCGGGAATGTCTCGGGCTGTACCGTGTGTCCCGTGCCACTAGATGGTACCGCCTGCCCTGGCTGCACAGCCACTGCCTCCAACAGCCCTTCAGTGACACCGTCACTGCCTGGGCCCAGGGACAACGGCAGGGACACAGCACACCCACCGCTGAACTCCTTCTTCAGGAAGAGCTGGAAGTTCTGCCGCCCTTTGGGGTCTCGGATCAGCTCGTTGAAGTTGAAGGCCCATCGCTCCACACGCATCTTGGTGGGGACTTCCACCCTGCACGGGGAGAACACCAGCACCGCCAATTTCACGGGGCCCAGCCAATTAGCAGATTAATTAAACCCAAAATGCCCTTTGCTGAAATGCCAAGGGATTTTTCAGCACGCTGTGTTTTCCAGAGTGGTGTAATAAGCTCCTGAAGTCAGCCCACTAAGTAAGTTGTAATTAAACAACTTGGTCCGCAGCGGGATGAGGATTTAACTGGGATTTATGCTGCTCTCTGAGTGACAGCCCAGCTTTGCCCTGAGGTTTGACTCAGTCCCGTTCTGGACGAGGCACTGGTTGCTGCCCAAAGCCTTGCTTCTTATAAAGGCATTCAGTGAAGGCCTCCTCTGGGGCTGTCTAATGGGATAGAATCACTCTAACAGGATTGCTGGTCTCACATGAGAACCGGTGAGATGTTGTTTGCTTCAAGCCCTGACATGCCACTGTGTAATTAGCAAATATTATCCAAAGGGAAAACCAAGGGAGAAGGGACAGACCACCAGTGTGTGCCTCCAACCCAAGGTCTCTCCTAAGAAAGCAGCCTGAGGGGAGTAGTTGAACCCTGCATTGCTACATCATTGTCAGCAACTAATTTAGGTTAACACTAAACCAAGTGCTAAACCTGAGTGGAACTGGTCATATTCCATTCCCGTGTTAGTAAAGCTGGACTTCATCCATCCAAGGGGAGGATTAGACCCGCTCAGCAGGGGCTGAGTACATACTCCCATCATCAGTTCAGGAATTTCTGTAATGTTCTCTGGAAGAAGGCAGTGCTGGAAGTTCAGCGTGGAGTATTCCCAAGTTTCTTTAGCATGGCCAAGCTATGTTGGAAAGGGAAGGCTTCCCTGCTCGTGATCAGATATCACAATGAAGTCAGTGGTTTCCTTTCCTGATTTCTATCAGCATAAAGGTCAGTGTAAACCACAAGCTGGTAAAAACATACAAATACATACAGCTTTGCATTGAGATCCCAGAACTCAGGGTCATCTGTTATCCAGGGGTTGCTGGGGAGACATCCAGACAGGATAGGATCATTGGAGAGGAACTGCTCAGAGTACTTCACAAGCCTGCAACAAATCCAAAATCAAAATATTAATTTGGAGGCAGAACTGCAGCCAGCCCCATTGCAACCACATTACTGGTTGCACAGACTACAGATATCCTCAGAGGTGCAACCCTATCAGCATAGGGATCTGGAACGTGGCCCCTGCATTCCTGGAAAAACTGATTAATTAGCTCAGTTAATCTTATCCATTTCCCAAACAGAAATCTCCTGGTTGTCTTTTAAAGCAGTGAATTTGTCAGCTCAAGTGTAAGGAGGTACAAGACTATTCCATCAGCTCCTTTTGCCTCTTCATTTCAAGGATGTGGGACTAAGCCCTCAAGTGACTTCTGTCTCCTTTTCCAGCCAGCTGGCAAAAGCCTGATCCTGCACCACTCTGGGAGGAGAGTGCCAGAGAAGAGGAACACAAGCTCTGTGTTCACTCAGGTGGGTTCTCTGCAGCCTTCCCATGGACTGTGGGAGAGTCCAGGGAGCTCTGGGAGAGTGAGGGAGTCCTGAGGGCTCATCCCAGCTTCTCCTTTCCTCCATCACCCACCACACAGCTCATTCCTCTGCAAATGGCTCTGAGGGCTTGGCACAAACCAAAACTGCCTCTATCCCAGCAGGCACCAGACAAACACTTCTCCTACCTTCTAACTTGGCCAGACTTATAATTACAACTGATTTCACTAATGTCCTGGAATTTTAGCTCTCTCCTCCTTTTTTCATTCTTGAAAAAAATCATCTGGTTTCTGCATTTAAAATTCCTTCCAGGCCGAAGTGCTTTCAAGTGCTCAAAGCTGGGAGTGCACTGTGCAGGGGCCCGTTGCTAACAGGCACCTTGGCACAGATCCTGCAGTTATACAATGCTCCTGCACAAAGCAAACCACAGGCTGGCACACAAGTGCTCGATCCTATCTCCTCACTGGAAATGCCAAGGCATCCAGCACCTACATAATTCACTCCAATCCATATATTCTAATCAAGCAAATCTAAACCTGTCAACTCAGGTAACACTGGTCTATCCTTTTGATGATTAGTGCTTTGGTGCTCCCCCTAAATCAATGCACTGCTCTGAAGCATGCACACTGTCTAGCTGCTGCTCATCAATAATAATTTGATTTGGACCCAATCCTGCAGCTGACATGGAGTTCCAGATTGCCTGAGTATTTCTGATCTAGGTGATAGGCATTGTCCCATCAGAACTAAGGAGTGAAAAGCCCCATTACCAAACAGTTAGGCACCACAAAATTCCTGGAAAGCAGCCAGGTGTTCCCAGCTCACAGTTGGGAAACTTGAGGCAGCAGAGTTTTAAGTGACCTGAGGGTCAGTGACAAACGAAATGAGCAGAACTGCCCTGCAAGTCCTGGCTCTCAGAAGACAGATTCTCCCTCCCATTTCATTCATCCATGACTGTCTCCTCCAGGGAACAGGCCTGAGCACCTTGTTTATCTTAGATATGAATCTCTGGTGGCAATGACTATGGAAACCAGACAGATGCCATGGGCTGCACCTCGAGGCACCTGGTCAGCACAGGAGGTTCCAAGTGGGAAATACCTCTGGCAGACACACTAATGGCTAATGCCAGGACTGGATGCATTGCACTTAGCTGGCTTTATCAAGAATCTGATCAGGAAACACTCCCACTGGGAAGAGGAATTGCTAATTAATTGCTTGGATGTTCATGGAAAGGTGTTTCTGGAGTGTGTTCCTTTGTAATACAGAACAACCATCGACTTCCCAGCTCTGCATGATCTTCTCTGGTGAAGATCATGGAGCAGGGACACTCGTGGGGGTGAATCCAGCCCAGCAGGCTGGGGACCAGGAGCAGGAGTGTCAGTCTGTCCCCACTGGTTACTCATCCCAACAGGACACACTGCTGGATCCTCTGGAGGCAGCTCCACACGGCTGCTTTTCCAGACTGCAGAGCTGTGTCCCAGCACCACAGCCAGGCTCTGACCAGTCTGAGCACCCCTGGATTTCAGGGGGAATCTCAACCCAGCGGCTGGTGCTGCTCCCAGGGAACCTCTCCATCCTGCCTGGGACCCTGATCCCTCCTCTGCCTCCCAGCCCAGGCAACACACAGCCCAGACAGCCCAGTGTGAGGCCACCCCATGGATTCCCCTGGCTGAGTCACCAGCTGCCAGAGCAGACAGCTTCATCATCTCATTAGGAGATAAGCGCTGAAGACTAATTAATGTGTCGACAGAAGGAAATCAGGACTTACCCTCCAAGAGAGACAGAAGATTTCACTCTGGTCTTCCCGATGGCCTGCTGATAGTACATGACCTGAGAGGGATCAGACATGGCCATGGTGAGGAGCATGGAGATGTGAAAACAAGGCCTATCTGAACCTCAAACATGCCCCCTCCCAGGTACTGAAGCTAAACTGCAGCAGGGATAACTTCTTCCCTAATTATTAGATGTCCAAGGAATCAGAGAATCCCTGAACTGTCTCAGTAAAATGTCTATTTTCACTGAGCTTACTGCAAACATCAGAAGAGCATTTTGCAACGTGCAAGTAATTAAAAAGCACTCCCCATGCTATACAAAAATTGAATAATAGCTACCATTCTCAGCACCTACAAATGCTCTGGATGATTTAGCATGTAATTATCATTGATTCTTGGCTGTCTCTACGCTGGCGCCACTGGATGTATCTCCTGTGATTTCCCCACCACTAATTTTGATCTATTGGATTTAGCCCTGGTGTGTCCTTGCTTGAGCCTTCCCGTCACTAGGAGAGGTGCTGGCTGCCTGCAGTGGGAGGTGCAGAGGCAGGGAATGTCCTGGAAGCACATTGACCAACAGCTCCACAGGGCAGGGACTCTGTTTTTAAACATCCCCTGCACGAGGGGTTTGAGCCCCCATCCTACACTCATGTAAGCAACACATACAGGAGGAACACCCAGAAATGAGGGAAGCACCACTTACCTCTCTCCTGTAAGTTTCCATAGTATTTTTCTGTAAAATAAAGAAAACCATTAAATTGGGATGGCTGCTTACACTTGGGTTTGGTTTTTTTTTGAGACATGGAAACACCGTTGCAGAGCTGCCATTGTGCAGCGCTCTCCAATTAATTCTCATTACAATTAAAATCAAACACAGCAGCTGAGCTAATCAGGGTATCATCAAAGCTAAGAGCATCCACACACACGTTAAATCGTCCCATTAGCTGTATTTACTGTTTAGCATTGCTTCTCCCATCACAGGCTGCCTGTATGCCTTCAATTAAGAGGTTATTCTAATGGAGCTAAAATAGATTCATTTATGAGACACAGATTAGATCATTCAATATTAGCTAAAGGAGACAGGAACCAACACATTGCAAAATATAAACACCACAATTAAAAGCCTCAGAAGCAGTATCTGCTGTGCAAAGGGGGTTTACGTTGTGATTTGAATAACTCAGACTATGTTACATGTCATCCACAAATGAGCAAGCAATTGAAGGCAAGAAATTAACTGCAGGGTGTTTATTCACACAGCTTCCTTTGAAGCACAGTTACTTTGTGTGAAATACACTGCAGAAGGGAGAAGGAAAGACAGGCTAAGTCAGGGGATGCTCCCAGCAAGACTTTAAAGGCTCAGGCAGGGTTTCAGTTCCTCAGTTCCCGTTTGAGCCAAGATCTGCATCCCAGAATTATTCTATCAAACTAACCCTGTGGCAGGCAGGGGTGTGCAGATTGTGAGTGATGAGGGATGAAGCATCTGGTACCAAATGCCACAGGCAGCCCTGCTTCTCTCCCCATCTCCCCAGAAAACCTGCACCCCAAGCTGTCCCTCCTTTGGGAAGGGCAAGACACTCTCCCAGAGCTGCTTTGTGAGGGGATCAGGGTGCAGATCTGCTTTTGCACTTTAACCATCATCACTAGTCCTGTTCAGGAGGGAGCAACTATTCTCTGCATGGAAGAAAAACACGCACATTTTGCTGAAACATGGTTTTGAGAGAGTTCACTCACCATTCCAGCAGCAGGAGCAGACAGGCAGCAGATCAGGCACTCTATACAGCACTACCATGGAGCCAACCCCTCTGACCCTCACACAGACCCAGCCTGGCCACAGTGGCACTAACAGAAATCCTCAGAGTGCCTTTGAAAGGAGGAAGCTTTTCCTGCTGGAAATACCACAACCAGCTCTGAATGTGGCAGCACACATCATCTCAGCAGGGACTGACAGGACAGCAAACCTCCCCTGCTGATCCACAGGCTCCTGGGATATCTTATAAATGACAGAGGACACAGAAGGCAGGAACAACTTTTCACCCTTCTCTGCTCTTTGCTGCACTCCTGATGCCAGGCCACCTTCCACGTACACACCTTTCCTTCCCCCCATTTCTACAGTGTCACCACTGTTTCAGACAGACTGTAGAAATGGAAGGCAAAAGAAATCACCTGCTTGAGCAGAGAAATTTGGTGATTTACTGTCCTAGAAGTGCCCTTTTTAGAGACCTGTGTTTTTGTTCCAGGCCAGCTGCCTCCTGCACAACAGGAGTTCACCACCTCCTTGGTGAACCTGAGATATAAACCAGACCTCATCAGATTTACAAGTACCAGCTCAAGAGTTCCATTTGATGGAATTTAAGTGTGGCTAAGGCATTGAGTTTAACATGTTAAAATCATTAGATGGTTAAAAAAAAGACATATTTTTTGCACTTTTTTGTCAGCTGGGGCCTGGGACAGGCCTGGTGCAGTGGGGTTAGGAGAGGTGGGTGCTGGCACAGTGGCTTGGAGGCAGCTCACGTGGCAGTAAAGCTGTGTTATCTTCTAGAGGGGTCTGAGAGGTTGGCAGCACACCACACACACGAGACAAACAGCTGTGGGAAAGAGAAACAGAACACAGTAAGTTAAATGTTATACAGAGGAAGAAAAGCATGAATTAAAATGCCATCACAATAGAAAAACTGTATGTGGGCGAGTAAAAATCAAAGCTAATGTCATGTCTGCAAACAAGGGAAGATTTTGGGGTTTTTTAAGTGCATCCCACAGCAAGGATCCCTTAGTGTGGAGGTCAGTGTGGTGGACAGCTGGTCCTGGGAAAACCAGGGGTGGCTTTGGTGGGGTGCTCCAGGTGGGAAGGGGATTTGCCAAGGCTCACACAGACATAGAGGCTATGGCATGAGGGGCTGAGCAGTGTCACACACTGAACTGCAGCAGAATCAAAGGGGAACCCAGTGCTGAACACCCTGTGGGGCTGCAGGTGCTGGCTGTGCTCAGCCCTTTCCAGTTCTCAGACAGTAACTGGGAAGAATCTCAGCTATTTCACCCCAAACCTGCACATCATTTCATTTCCCTTTCTCCCACAGTGCTCCCACAACCAGTTCCAGCTTCACTGCTGCCACGAGCGACCCTGGATACTGTCCATGTCCTAGTGAGCACTGCCAGTTGTCCCCACCATCCCACCCCTCCTTACCCCCACTACTGACTGCAGCAGTGCCAAAGTGCCCTGTGCCACCCACCCTCTCCCCCTCATTTGGAAGGAAATCATATTTGGAACAAAAGATTCATTGCTTATAATGAGATTAATTTTGCAATGCCCTTAACGAGTGACTTATCGCAATTACCACGGATCAGCTCCCCAGCCCCGCGGGCTTCACATCAAAATGGCAATTAGTGAAGGGCCTCGGTCTGTCTCAGAGTGCCACGAGCTCTTACACATCCTCCTCCTCCTCCCTGAGACACACCGTGGCACTGACACCCTGCCCAGCCTTGTCACACCCCACTGCCACCAGCTGCAGGGCTCCCAGCCAGGACCTGCTCCAGAGCCTGTGTCTGGAGCTGATCCACATGGCTGAGGCCACGAGCTCCTAATTCCCAGTTACCCATCCACGTGGACCTGCTCTGCCCTCAGTGTGGGTCTTCCTGATCACATTGGGGAGGTGATGGTCATTATGTTTTTGCCTGTCTGGCCACCATTCCCTGTTTACAGAGCTCATAAACACCTGGAAACAGGTTTGGGGTGTATGGCCAGATGGAGTGAAGAACAGACACAGGTCATGGCTGTCCAGAGCCCATTTGGGACCAGGACACTGCAGATCCCAACACACTCTGCACTGCCCCATCCTGGGGCTCACCAAGCTGTGACTGATCCTGGGAATCCTGCACAGGGCAGGATCCAGCATCCAAGCACAGGCAAAGCCAGCTCAGCTCAGCCTCCTCCAGGAGCTCAGTGCAAGGCAAACCTTTGGGCACAGCCTTTCCAACACTGCAAACTGCATCCCAGCACACACCAACACCCCTCCTCGGGGGCAGACATGGCCTTTCCCTACTCGCAGCCAGCTGAGAGCCCACATGCCAGAGGCAAATCCCGAGTCTGGCACAAGATCATCTCAACACTCATCTCCACTGTGCTGGTGCATCCAACCCAACCACAGCTGGAAATCAAATCTCCAGCAGTCCATACGCCCGGTTTTGTTCAAATGGCTGGTTTCCCCCTGCCTTGTTTATCTGCTCCTGACCCTGCTCTTTCCAAAGATGTGATGATGCAGCAGAACTTTATCAGGCAAACTGACAGGGGCTTATGAAATTAAAGGCCAGCAATGACTCGATCTGTGGCTGATTTAGGGCGTACAACAAGCCAGGGCATTTCATCCAGCAGTCCCTGAATCCAGCACAGTGATTTTGGGGGAAGCTAAAGCACCTTTCAGAAATACTCTGGTTACAGGAGGCAGGAGCTGAGCGTGAACCTGCAGGCACTCAGCGGGTCTGGCAGTTGCCTGGTAACTCTCTAAGCAGTGAGGGTCGATCATTAGCTTGAGATCTGGGTAACAAAAGGCTAAAGCATCCCTTAATTAGCTGTTCAATGGATGGCTACTTCTGCCTTACTCGTGCCCAGCTACAACCCCTAACTCATTAAAACAGCAAGGGATGCCCATGGGTCAGTAATAAAAGTTCCCTTCAAAGGAGTTCAAGCACCTGTTTATCCCCAGAGGGCTCTATCAGTCAGAGAGGGAGCAGCCCACCAAAGGGTCTGAGCAAGTGAGAGATGTCCATGCCAATATCAGCTTCAAAGAAATCATTCTGATGTCAAATATTAATTATTTTCTTTTCTTTCTCAACTGCCAAGATAAAAACCCCAATTATTTGGCCAAGAAAGTGAGTGTGGATTGAGCAGGAACAGAGACACAAATCAGAGCTTGGCCCATCCCTTCCACTCACCAAAGGCTGTTGAGCCACAGGTGACTGTGAGAGCAGCCTGCAGAAGTGAAAAACCAAACCTGCCAGTCCAAAGGTGCCTCCATGTGGGCTGTTGGCTGTCTCATGTATTGTCAATCGTTCTTTCAAAAGCAAAAGGAGGGCCGAGAAGAACCTTCCAGAGACCAGATTAAAGGAGAAAGGCAGTGAAGTCACACCAAAGCTGGTGTCCTTGGGCTTATGCCCTCCTTGGAATCTCCACTGAGAGGAGGAACTGACCATCTCTCATTCCAGAATGGAACTGAACAGGGATCCCTCAGCTCACTTCCTCTGCAGCTTGGAGTTGCAGCTGGCAGCTGACTATGGACTTTCAGACCGTTTGCAAACCTAAAATCCTTTCCATGTCAGCTGTAGAAATGTGGGCGAGGAGCTGGCTTACTCCTCTTTCTATCCCTCTCCCTTTCCACCACTTCTTTACTCTTAAAAAAGATTAAAAAAAAGGCTTTCAACAGCTGCTACTTACAGCAAGGAAAAATAAAATATACTCCAAGCCTACACTTTGCTCCTTTTCGGTCTCTATAGCAACAGAACACAGCTGGCCAAAGCCTCTGGCTGCTGAGATGTTTAAAGGCTGTTACAAAAATGGGAAGTTGTGGGAATACCGTGAGTGTGATCACATTAACATTTGGATTTAATTGCTGAGAGATGCTTTGAATTTGCTTCCAGATGAGCACTGTTAAGTGCACAACTACTGGATCCCTTCAAAGGACTGATGGACAAAGGGAAGGGCAGCTCTAGCTCCTCATCCACTGACTGGATCTGTCTTATTGTGGATTCTGAACCAGTTCACCCAGTTACAGCCTCGATGGTTTAAGTTCTTTAATTCTCTTTCTTTAAAGTCTATAAGATGCATTTTGGCAACATTTTGTGTCTCTACCACATTAATTTCTTCATGTTCTTACCACACATTAATTACCCTTTTGGAGGTATTCTGTCATTTTATTTTAAACCTGGATCTTTCCACTGACCCTTTACCTCCCACAACCACACACAACTCATTCAGCACTAAGAAAAAGGCAGCAACGAGCACCTGGAGATAGAGGATTCCTTAATTCAGTTTCACCAGCAAAGAAAATATGTCCTGTAGCCAAGCACTCACACTAACTGGTGTGGCAAGAAAGCTGACAAAGTATTTTCAAGCCTGAAGCAGCTGCCAAAGCCTATTTTGAAGGCCCCACCTCCCAGACGAGATGGCTTCAACTTCTGGCCTGTTGTGTTGTTACAGCTGAACTGACACACTCAGCCTGTGATGCCCAAAACACAACAATCCCAGGGACACTGGCTGTGCCCTCCAAACAAATTCAGTAGGTGTGAATAAAAAAAACCCCTGTCTCACCTGGTTTACCTTATTTTCATTGGGATCAGTCACACGGTCTATTCCATACTCCAGGACGTCTTGCATGCCCGGCTGTGATGAACAAGAAACATCAACAGCTTTGTAACTCCTTTGGTTTAAAGTCTGTGGATCACACAAATTCAGGAGGAGACCCCTGAGCCCAGGCTGTCAGCAGTGCCCTGGGAAGCTGTGCCCCCTGGATCTGGGAATGCCCCACTCCGAGCACGGGTGCTGCAGCCAGACCTCCCTCCCCTGCACCTCTGAGAGCTACCAAGGAAAGGTGGTGGGCGTTCCAGGCAGGCCTGGAATGACCCTTCCCTGGCACACAGCCCAGAGGCCACGGCCATGCCCTTTGCACATGGGAGTTTGTCCCAGGTGGCTGCAGGGAGGGCACCACAGACTCACTACAGCCACCCACTGTCACCCTCTACTTACAGGGGTTCTGTTCACAAGCCAGTACGCTCTCTCCTGGCAGTCCAGGGCATACCTGTCCTCCTTCTTCCGCTCCTTCCCTGCCCTGCAAAGCCAAGAACACGAGAATTCAGGAATGTTACCCTCCTAAAACCAGCCTCCCCTGCCCCATGGCTCCCAGCCCGGCTCTGATGCTGCCCCCTGACCACATCTTGTCCCAGATCACGTTCACATGGCCACACCTGACCATGGCTTTTGAGAAATCATCATCTTCCTGAGCTGGGCTGGGAGCAGACACATCCCTTTGGATTAGACAGACAGCCCTCTGGGAGCTTTATGCTGACAATCTGACACTTGCTGTCAGTCCTGCTGCTTCATGTTTATCCATCTCTGATATCCTCGGGAAAAGTATGAGGATTGCCACACAGAGATACATCCTGGACACGTCTCACCCCTGTCTCACAGCAAAGTGGGGGCATTTCTCACAGAAATTATTTGGAAATAGTACCAAGGAGTGTTCCCAGGCACTAAAACCCAAATCACCTCTACAATTAAACAGAAGAGGCACTAGCATGGTTTGGGCTTGGACCAACTAATTCTTTCCCAGAAAAGTCCTGGGCACAGTTTGGGACTTAGCATGGGGAAGGGAGCATTCCCAACAGGCTGTTTGCATGTGGCCTCCCTGCTGTGGTTAGCAGGGTGGATGCAGGCTGCTCTGCACCAGTCTGCCCCAGCAGCACCATCAAACAGCCTCAGACGAGTTTAATCTACTAGTTCAGACACAGGCTCGGTATCTGACTTTAAAACTGCATTTGGCATCTCTTAGCCCAAGTCTGACCTCAATTTACAAGAACAACAGTCTGGTGTTTAATGAGACAGTTATCTGATGTGCTGACTTGGCTGCCATCCCAGGGAAGACAGAGAGGCTGCTCAACAGCAGAGGCAGTACCTGCTGTGCTGGGAGGTAAAAGAAGGTAAAGGGAGTCCACAGAAGTAGGAAAGATCCCACCTCCAAAGGAGTAATTCCATCTCACGTTCACAAACTTTCCTTTCCTGGGAATTTGAAGGATTCAGCTCCTAAAATCAAGTCATTTTAGGTGGGTGCCTAAGTATGCACTTCACAGTTTTCTCCAGAAGTCCCTTCTGGGAACATTTACTGCTTCTTGAATCAGGCCACTCCACTGAGCTGTGAGATGTGCAAGTAATAACTGACCCAGAACCAAACAGGCCCCAAGTGCAGTGGCTGATCCACAGCTGCTCATGGACAATGGGAGCTAAATGAAGCTGCCTGCACCCTGCAGCATCACACCTCAGCTTCTTCAGGGAGCCACATCAGCTGCTAAATCTAAACCTCTCCTACAAGTCATTTCAAAGCTGCAATTGATATTTTTAAAGTGTAACTAACTGTGTACCAAGACAGCCAAGCTCTGCTCCTCATCCCCTCCCCAGTGATGCAAACAAGGGAACAAACTCACTTATACTGCTCCTTGGCCTGCATAATAACAAAATCCCACTTGTAGTTTATTTTTTGATTGAGCATGTTGTAATGTTCCTGGAATAAAAATAAAAAAAGCAGTTAGTGTGAAGATTCTGGCCAGGGCACTCCCATGCCAAGGTTTTCTTGACTCTCCATAGCTCAAGGAGACCAGGCTGGAAAATGAGCCAGGGAATCTGGATTGTTCTGAACATAATTACAAGAATTGCAACAGTTCAAAAATGCCATAGCAAGGACAGCAATTATCCCTGTTAAAATTATAAATGACTTCACAGTATTTATCTGTACTGGTTGTTTTTACACTTGCAAAACTTTGAGTTTTGTTACTGCTGGGATAACACCTCATGCAATTGAAGAGGTGATTTTTTGCTGTGTTCCATCAGCAACAGAGGGCTAAAGCTGTAGCAAATGAGGGACTTGTAATGGAACAAGTGCAGTGTCTCCTCACCTTTTCATATTCTTCTAAAATCCCTTTCCTCTTAATGTTCTTCTTTGCTAGATAAATTGCTGTGGAGGGAGAAGCAAATTAGCAGTCAGTTACACACACATCAACAAGTCCAAGTATAATTAAATATTTACCCACATGACAAACACAGGAGTCTTTGTCTGCTACAAAATCTTCCTAACCATGAGCTCCAAGCTCACAAAAGCTCACTGAAGAAAAAGAACATGGTGCTTTCACTTCATCACTGATGCCCCAGGCTGGGAGCAGCCAGGCAGAGTGTGCCTTCTGCCAGAATCACCCTTCCTTTGGGAATTCTGCCAGGGTTTCATGGGTCAAGGGATACTGGATCCAATCTTTCAGATGTTGAGGTTCTTCAGAGTATAACCTGAGTTTTCCAAACACAAGGCAGTGTTTTGCTCAAGTTCTAGTACAAACATTCCAATCTAAAATGGTCTTTTTTATTTCCCTAGAAGATCTATGGCATAATGTAGATAAAAACCACAGAGGACAATGTTGGTATAAACAAATCAGTCTGTGAGCTGCACAGCCCACAGGAGCAAACCAAGCTGATCAGCCCAAGTTTCATGACCAGCTTTACATTAAAAAGCATCATAAAGACAACAAAAGATTCATATGGAAAGAGCCATCATGAGAGACTGGAAGCCACTATGCTTTCTATAAAGAAAGAACCACCTCTGAATGCAGGGCTTGATCCAAATCTACAGGAAGATAGTCTTGGGCTCAGATCCAGGAATACACTTAACTGCTCAGGGAAATCTAATCCTGTGTTTAAAGTCTTCCCAACCCAGCAAGGTAATTCAGATGTGTTCCCATCTGATGGATCTTAGTGGAACAAAAGAGCTTAAGCACTTTCTCTCAAGGCCACCACAAGATGGTCACACCCTCAACTCACCATTACTGAGAATTATTCACAAAAGAGCATTAAAAAAATGCAAGGGCTGCTCACTGCATGTGGAGACACAGCACAAGAACATGAAGAGCAAACGTGGTGCAGGATTGTGTGCACAAAACCCACGGGCTTTCCCTGCACCTCCCAAACACACGCAGTGCAGAACTCACCATAGTCTGTGTCGTCAGCAGCCCAGCCCTGCACGGGCCAGAAATAGGGGGTCTGCAGAGAAATGAGCCTCTGGTTAGTGCACAAAGGCCTTGAACTCATGCCAAGAGGCACCTGGAACCACCCCACTGAAGGGCAGGGAAGTTCTCCTCTGCTGCACTGAGCCTCAGCTCCTGAGCTGCATCTCAGCTGGCACACTGGGGTAGCTACAGGATGGGCTGCCAGTATCAAATCCACTCCATCCCTCCCAGCAGTTAACATGGATAACCTCTGCCCAAGCACTCACACTGAGATGCTGCAGCCTGATCTGGTACCATGTGGGAATCAGACCCCTCATTCCAAGTGCCAGTGAGGGTACCCTGACTTCCCATCATAGTGGAAACAACCTGAGCAGGAACCTTGAAAACATCTCATTATTACTGTGCTTTTTGTATATTATTCGGCTTCCCCAGATCACTCTATTTCCAACCATTTTTGCTACTTTAAGACATGGAAGGGAACACACATTTGGAAGAAAGCACAGCTGTTATTAAGCTGAACAAGTACAGTAATTTAGTTGAAGAAACTATCACAGTTTCCTTGTAAACTGCAGTCTGAGGCTTCTCTGTGGATCCCTTCCTCCTGCACACTGAACAACTGCATGGCTACACAGTGTGGACTCACAACTCCAGCTCCTGGGGAACTGCCCCAGCTGTCTGTTTTTAATAAAAACTAGTGCTGAACACCCTCATAACAGCTCAGAGGAGCTGCAACTCACTTGAAACCTGTACAGGCTGCCATCTGCCTTGAGGGTGAGGTTCTTTGGCTCCTGAAGAGGGTAGATGTATCCATATTTGACAAACAGGTCTCCCAGGTGCAGTGCCTCTGCAAAGGGAGAAGGCAGAACGTGATGGCACAGAAACACTGCACTGGAATTAGATGTGAGCTCTTATGCAGGAGAGAATTTACCTAAAAGGTTTTGTTAAACTGTTACAACTGAAAGCTGAAAAAGCCTCAGTTTTTACCCACCTTCTGCAGTGATCTGCAAGCGCTGAAGAATCCACTGCAAAATATCATTACCTGCAAAGCAAAGCAAACATCAGGTGCTTGAAATCAGGAGTGTGCCCAAATCCATGGGTGAAAATGAGACCTCTCCAGTCCTCATCCTTCACTGTGCTCTGGGTCCCACTGAGGGCACAGAGCCCTTTTTGCAGATGTACTTTCAGACACACCACACAAGGAAGCAGAGATAAAATGCACTGCTGTCCATCAGTCCCTGGGAGAGGGAGCCTGAGGCAGGCAGTGACCTCGGGATGGCACAAGAGTGTGCACAAGTACATGTGGCCTGAGCAACACCTAAACCCTCATCAGTGGCTTAGAAAGGGCTTAAAGAACACAACAGGGAAGGTAAAGTGTCTTGAACAATGCAACAGCCTTCACCCAGGGAAGGGGAAGTGCCCCTGGTTCTGCATTGCTTTGTCTTGAAAGATTCTCTGCAAAGAACCTCCAGATTCACAGAGCACAGTCCTGTCTCAGTTTTATGGATCAGTCACTGGTCCTCCTAAGAGTCTTTGAAGGGATAGAAGGGATGACCAGATCCCAGATCCAAGCTGCAGTGGTAACAGGATTTATCAAAGGGAGACAAGATTTCTGCATTTACACACATATATCTCTCCCAGTTCTTTTGTTGCAGTGTGAGTTGTATCCATAATCAGGATAAAACTCCAGCAGTTTTAGTTTTATGCTCTAGGAGGCAAATTTCATAAACCTCCTTCCATTTAAAGAGGGCAAAAATGCACTTGTTCCCTGATCAATTACTGGTCTTTCCCTCCAAACCTCTCCTAGGATTGCAGACTGAGGTGTTGACCTTTCTTGACATTGCAGTGATGACTTAACTTTCTAATAGGGGCTCAGAGCTCTTATCCTCCTGCCTGCTTCCTGAAATAGATGAAATTAAAGGATTATCTCATCACTCATTTCTAGACAGCTCTCTCTGTAAGCACTTTCCCCCAAAGGTGCACATTTAACATCGAGGTTTATTTGTGAGCCATTTCACTGACTTTTACTGAATTTAACTAGTTAGCTTCCTGCACATGCAGGGCCAAGCCCTCTCAGTGATCTGTGTCCACTGCTCCAATGTCTTCACCACACCCTCATTCAACATGAATCAGTCTCTTGCAACACCCACAAGTCAATCAGTATCCATGCAACTTGTGGCAGCATTAAAAATATCACAGTTTAGATTGGTGAGTACCACGCAGGGGGACTGGAACTCACTTGCCTCTCAGAAGTTGACTAGAATTTATGACTTATGCAAGAGGGAACTTGCAGCAATTTTAGTTAAGGAACCAGAATAAAGCAGACAGCACACAAAGAGGATGAGTGCCAATGGGCACTGCCCCTCCACAGCAGCCAGCCTTGGACTTTTAGGAAGTGGTATTTTATGTTGGGCAGACATTAAGAGAAGTTCTTGTTCCCTTAATCTACGTGGGACATCATCTTCAGCACAGGGGAATCTTTCCTGCAGTGCTGCCTTAACTATTCCCTGACAGCTCTGGGAGGCAGCTCCTTTGTACATGAAAACCTCCACCAAATTCAGCTGCATAATAACTGTGTAAGCCAGGATGTGGTTTGTACTGCAATGCGTGGAGAGTGCTGCTGAGAACAAGCTTCAGATGTGTCCAAATCCTCCTGACCCTTTCACTGACTGACTCTTACCCATGGGCAAGCAACTTCAGTGCCTCTGCACTCTCACTTTAAAAAAAAAAATTGGGGCAAACAACACACAGGACCTACCAGACTTTGCAAACACGGTGGGGAAAGTGTCCCGAGCTGCCTGGAGGAAACTTACTGGTTTCAGTGGGAGTTTTTGTTCTGAATTTCAAAGTGCTGAAGAAAGACCAAAGCAGGAGGAAGAAACTTTGGTGGAGTGTGTGTGAATATTTATAGTGGAGGATTCCTCATGAGAGCTTTTGTGGAGGACAGGGAAGCAGAGGTACTGATAGTGCCATGTGAAAGGAGTAGCAGGCACAAGGCAGCTGTGATAAGAGCTGCCTGTAACTCAGTACATGACACAGCACAGCTCCTGTCTGCTGCTTCCTCAGCCTATGTGAAGGAGGAAAAGCTGTTCATTTAGAGGCACAGAAGTGGGCTGAATATTTTGTTCTTTTCCTGCCTACTAAAGAAAAATTATTACTAGCAGTAAACATTAAAACGGAGACTAATTGTTTACTGCTCATTTCTGAAGCACCATCTTTCAGTCTGCCCCCAGGCTGTTATTTCAATTGGATTTTAATATTTATTTGTGATCCAGCCTCACTGGGAATATGACAAGTCTGGAGGCTGCAGCACCTACTCACCTCTCTGCTAAAATAAAGCAAGGTCATTTGAGTTAACAACCATGAGACAGCTGAAAGTGCATGGTTATCAATCTTTGTGTATCTTATTTAAAGAGAAGGAATGAAATGAGACACCAGTGAGAACGAGATAAAGAGAACAGGTACATCTAAAAGGATGTACAGCCAATATTTATTTGGAATACGGGCTCCAGCATTCAGCAATGGCTGAATTCAACCCTGGCCATGGGGTCACACAGCTTCTCTCTGTGGAGCTTCCTTGGCCTGGCCCCTTCCCACAGGGAAGCTCTTACCTGTCACAGCATGTGGGATGCTGGCAATCAGCACTGTCTGTGTCTGTGTCTTGATGCCCGTGTCTGGATTCTGCATCTCCATCACAAGCGCTTCGATCTGCAAAGCATGGGATGGAGGATTACAGCAGTGGGCAGCAGGGAACCCCAGGACCACCAGAGCATTCCAGAGGGGTGGGCAGTGGTGTGCCACAGGAATGGATGCAATGGCCACAGCCCTCTCCGAATCTCCCCTTGCCATGAAAGGTGCCACCTCTAAACCACATCGGCTGCCACAGTGACTCACAGGGTCATTCCCTCCCACTGAACACACAGCCAGGGTTAGCAGACAAGGGACAGGATGTATCAGCTCCATGAGAACTGAGCTAGGAAAAAATAAATAAATTAAATCTCAGCTACCCATGAATGTTCTTTAGCTCAGTGGGCTATTTGCTGGAGCAAGTAGAAAGAAAAAAGGGAAGGAAATAAAATCCCCCAGCTGTACACAGATTTGCAGATATTGCACCATGCGCCATGAAAATAAGCAATATTTTGGCTGGAGACCAAACAGCAAAGGTCCTGTTTCTGGTCTGCAGATTATCACCAGGCAGGACTACACAAGAGCAAGAGAAGCACATTGCTTTGCTCTGGGGCTGAACAAGAAGCTCACATTGGGGAGGGGGGGATGAGAACAGCCCATCCTTTGAGACAGCACAGCCTCCTCCTGAGCCAAGGCTTTGGAAAGCTGGCCTGGAAGTCACTACAGCAGGGACCAGGACTTCCATGGGGGAGAGCAGGCAGCCAACACAGAGGTGCATGAGGGGCTCTCCAGCCATTCCCTGCAGCTGCTCCTGCCCACCCGGGGTCCCAGCCTTGTCTTTGGGCAGCACAGTGCAGCCTCTCCAGGGATGAGGCAGAGACACCAGCCAGAGCAACATCCTCCTATCTGGCATCACCTCCTGCCTGTGATTCCTCAGGGATGCTCATGACTCGTTTTTAATAGAGGATGAGTCTCATTCTCAGGGCCAGACTTCTTCTATTTCTGGTTTCCAATTATCTCTAATTTTTTAAAAGATAAAGGTTTTCAAGGGTACTTTCCTCCTAGCACCATTCCAAAAGCATGACAGGCTCTGCTTCCACTTAGGATCCTCTGCTCAGACGGGTGGATTGGGCCACATTCCTCATCCGCCCATTTTCGATTATCCAAGTGCCCCGAGCACTGGCTTTGGGGATGATGTTCTTTCTGTGTTCTCCTTCCAGATATACTAAATCAAAACTGTTTCAACAGGACCAATTTGGTCTCTCTACACATCCATTTTGGGTGAGGCTGTAGCTTTTTAACTAGGAGTAGAGGATTTAATGAGTGTGACTTGATGACACTCTCACACAATGAAGGGCATTGTCTTCACAGGCACCACAGTGACTTTGGTCCCAAGACTTGCCAAGTTCAGTGAGGATTTAAGCTGTAGTGACAGGATGCACTCTAGGCTTGTCAGTAAAACTGGATTTTCAACTGTATTTAAAGGCATTGACAAATTAATACTAAAATGGAGAAGACTGGTAAAATTTAACACAAATATTCCTATAAATGCTTATATAAAATATCTTAAAAGGGCAAAACCAGACTCAAAGTGACAGAAGACTTTTTTACACCTTTTAACAGAACCCACAATTTCGGTCTCAGCAGATTCAAGGCTGTGAGTGGAGAGATGCCTGTGCAGCTGTGTGGGATGAGGTGAGGCAGGATGGTCCAGCAGGCAAGGCACTAATTTAGGAAATTCTGATTCAGCAAACACTGGTATCTTGGGAAGTCACTTATTCTCTGTAAGTGCACAGTCACTCCACAGAGAACACTCCAACACACAGATACTGGGGGTGAACACAGCCCTGCTCATCCCCACCACACCCCAGTGCCGTGACCACCCACCAGGTACCACCAGGCTCAGGTAGGACTTGTTCCCTGCCAGTGGCACAGCACATCCTGCTCCAGCATGGGGCTGCTGTTCCTCCCTGGTGGGCTTGAGAGGCAGGTCTTTAACCAGCCAGAGCAGGGAACTGGCTCAGAAACCCACAGGGCCTCTCAGCACAGCATGTTCCCTTCCTTCAACCAGCAGCTCTTGTCACGTTCATACCCTGCCCCACTCCCTCTTGCAGAAATGATAGACATTAAAAAGGAAGGAGCTGCTGTTTGGGGGGGGTGCCTGCTGCTGTGGCTGCAAAACATCCACCTTGCTGATCAAAACCCAGCCTGTCTCTCCCTCTTTTCCTAAGGGAACTCCACCGATGACACCCATCAGGAGCTATCAGCACCAGCCTGCTAGTGAGAGGCCAGGAGGGCTGGGTAAAACACAGCGGGAACATCTTGCTTTGCTAAGGGCTCTAGTACATTTTGTCACACTTGCAGCCAGGAAAGAGCTGTCTGCTTTGAATTTTGCAGAGCCAGAAGCCACTTCCTGGGTGGAGATGCACACAGAGGTAAACAGAGGGACTGCCAAAGGAGCCAGGCTCTGGGGCGAGGTCACCTCAACACAGAATCACCACAGGGCAGGAGGTCCCCTTCAGGTCAGCCAGAATCTCTGCATGGAGGTGACCTCACCCCGAAAGCCACAAAGGAGACAACAGGAAAACTGTCTGTCCCCAGGCTGCACGAAATCAGAGGGTTCACCGAGTGCAAAGCAAAACTCAGAAGCACGTGGGAGCTCATCAGTGACTGATGGGGTGTCCATGGTTCTCCAGAAGGATGGATCCAGGACAGAGACTGTCCCACGGCATGGAGCAGTGGGGGCAGAGGAGCACTGATGGATTGCTTGGTTGAGTTACCCCAGGTGCATTTCCAATCCCTGTTTCCCTGAGCTTTACCCTTCAAGGACCTGTCAGCTCATCTGCAATGCAGAAGCAACAAGCTCCACATGCTGAGACTCTTGACATGCAAGAGCAGAACACTTCCAAGGTGAGGAGTTCAGCCCCTCTCAGCATCAACCCAGATAGAGAGAGGCATCTTTGCTTCAGATGTAAGAAAGATCAATTTTTCCAGCAGGCTCCAGCCCCCAGCCAAGTGCCCACTCCTGGTGCTATAATTAAACATCTGCTGCTTTCTCCATTGTGAATATTTGTTTGGTTCTAGCCCCCCTCACTGCCTGCTACTGTTTGCAAAGATCAGCCCTCCCTGCTCTGATTTCCAAGGTAACAATACAGTCCATCCCAGCTCTGGCCTCTGAAGGCTCATTCAATTGTTTTTGAGGTCTACAACTACCAACCCTGCTTTACACATTGATGGATGATCAGAAAAGAGAAAAAAAAATCCATTGTTAACCACCTAAAACTTCCTGTTTTTTCGTAATTAAAGCTGAGAGGAGGAGTCCTGTTCCCACCAAGTGGGAACTTGTTTTCAGCCAAAGTGAATCTGTGAATGGGGAGGGTCAGGCTGTAGTTGGTTCTTCCCACAGTCCAGCCTGGCTGAACACACTGACTGTCACCAAGACTGCTCAGAGCATGTCATGCTTGGTGTGATGCTCCACAGAAAGGCACAGCACTGGCATCTCCCCACACGGACAGGGAAAGGGAGGATGGGATGAGGCTGAGCTTGGCCTAAGGCTCAGCTTCAGCCATATCCAGGGCCACACTTAAAACAGAGAGCAGGAGTCCACTGGATTTCTCCTTCCAGCAAAAACACAATTCAGGTGCTGACACACCTTGCAAAATGCCCAGGCAGATGAGGACCAGCAGCTGCTGGAAAGTCTAAGCTCAGAGAAGCAAAGCCAGGCTGGAAAGGCCCTCAGCCATGCAGTGGACCCCGGGATGGTCCCTCCCTTGTGGCTGCACAGCACTGGGAGAAGCCACTGGGGAGCAGAGTAAGGAGGAGGCAGAGGAAGAAGGCAAACAGCATCCAATCCATCATCCCTACCCACAAGGTATGAGTCACAATGCAGCTCATGTAGCACAGCAAGGAAAAACACCCAGCCCAGCAGCCACTGGAAAGCACAGCCCTGCCCAGTGATGCCCAACAGAGCCAGACCCTGACCCTGGGGCAGGCACAGGCACCAAGAGCCCAGNGCTTGGTGTGATGCTCCACAGAAAGGCACAGCACTGGCATCTCCCCACACGGACAGGGAAAGGGAGGATGGGATGAGGCTGAGCTTGGCCTAAGGCTCAGCTTCAGCCATATCCAGGGCCACACTTAAAACAGAGAGCAGGAGTCCACTGGATTTCTCCTTCCAGCAAAAACACAATTCAGGTGCTGACACACCTTGCAAAATGCCCAGGCAGATGAGGACCAGCAGCTGCTGGAAAGTCTAAGCTCAGAGAAGCAAAGCCAGGCTGGAAAGGCCCTCAGCCATGCAGTGGACCCCAGGATGGTCCCTCCCTTGTGGCTGCACAGCACTGGGAGAAGCCACTGGGGAGCAGAGTAAGGAGGAGGCAGAGGAAGAAGGCAAACAGCATCCAATCCATCATCCCTACCCACAAGGTATGAGTCACAATGCAGCTCATGTAGCACAGCAAGGAAAAACACCCAGCCCAGCAGCCACTGGAAAGCACAGCCCTGCCCAGTGATGCCCAACAGAGCCAGACCCTGACCCTGGGGCAGGCACAGGCACCAAGAGCCCAGGCTCTCACAGCATCCAGTCAAGTGCATCCAGCCAAAATGCATTTCAGGGGCTTCTGTCCCAACACACCTTTGTGCCAATATTCTTCCTACCAAGACAGCTTAGGAGGGGAACAAAATAGAATAAAACAAGTGTTAGCATGAGTATTTGATGGACCAGCAGGTGTTGCAGGGCCTTGGAGGGGGCTCTCCAATCCGACCTTGGTTCAGCCATGAACAACAAGCTCCACATCCAGCCTGAGTGGTGCAGAGCAGCCTCACAGCAAGAACATGGCACTGCCCACCACCCCTAAAGCAACCCCCTGCCCTCTCCTCATGTCAATGGCAGGTTTGCTGTGATCATGAGCTTCATTCTGGAGGAGCAGCACAAGGAGATGCAACGCCAAAGGCACTTAGGGCCAGCACAGGAATCCCTTCCTGTGGCTGGAGCAACCCACGGCCACAGTGTGTGTCAGCTGGTGGCAAAGCGTGAGCACAGGCTTAAGCAATTAACAAAGCTTCTCTCTAGGATTTTAGCTCCTCGTGGATCTAAGCCTCTAAGGTGCTCACTGGATGCTGAGCATCCTCAGCTCTTGCTACAGGCAACTAGTAAAGGTGTTCAGTATATTCTGGCAGCCCTGAATATCCTGCACACAGACCACACTGCCATGGAACAGCTGAGGCACCAAACACGGTTTTCCAAGGTCTGGAAAAACCAGAGGAGGAATGAAAGCAGACCTGAGAGCCAAGCCCAGGAGCTTCCTTTCCTACTGCTAACAGGTCTTAGACTTGCAAGGCAATGAACTCCTGAAACCTCCTCATTGCTCACAGTGTGAGTATGAATGCTCTGTAACAGCAATTTGCTGTATTCTGACAGATCTTCCCACCTGAGGAGCTGGGAGCAAAGCTGCTGCACTCCTCCAGAGCAGCTGAAGCACAGCTGCTGGTGGTTGTTTTCTCAAAGCACACAGCTTCTCCTCTGCACCCCCGCACAGAACTCCACAGAGTATTACTCAGTGCAGAATTTGGCCCAGAGTATTTCCCTTGGCACGGCTCCCCAGCCAAATTTACCCTGCAAGACACAGCACTAAAGAAAATACTCTCTTTACTTCCTCTGGCATAAAAAGTACAGTGCTTGTACTGCCAGGTTCACACCTTAGCACTGAACAGCCCCAAATTCCCCTCCCTTTACCCCTGGAATCCTCCTTAGGTCATGGGCGTTGAGGAGAGTTAACTACAACTTGAACAGCAACTCGCTGGCTGTACTTGTCACTGGAAATTCAGTTAATTCCACTCAACAGGATAAGCCACAGGCAGGAGAGGTGGGTGGGATAAAAGCTAGCTTAACACTCTGCTTTTTAAAATCTGCAGATACCAGTTACACTACAACTGGTGACGCTTTTGAATGAATGCTAGATTAAAAAAAAACACACCAAATGCTTTACAAAATTACGCATCGTACCCAAAAGCGTGGGAATGCATCTTCCCACTCTTTCAACTGGTTCTGGTCACAAATACGCTCATTTCTGAAAAACTGGAAGGACACAGAGAGCTGGCATTGGCCGTAATCCATCCTAGGAAAGTGGGCATCAGCTGAAAACACTGGGAACGACATGCTGGACCAACTGGCCCAGAGCTGCACTGACTGGCCTGGTGCCGCAGGTGATGGGTTTTCCCCGGGAAACTACACGTTTGAGGGTTCGGGAGGAAAAACATAGGAGGAGGAGGAAACGTCTCAGGAGAATCACTCAGCTGAGGCTAAGCTACAAAAATAAACAAAATTACAGTTCTATTTTCGACATCACTTCAGCACACGACGCCCCCCAGCCTGACCCCCAGAGCCAGCTGGGAAACACGGGGCTCTGCAACAGGTCATGGTCCAAACTCCCGGGGACGGGACTGCCAGCCCTCGGACTCCACACGCCCAGAGGTGCCCCGGCGAGCCGTGGCCGAGCAGGATGCTGTGAACACAGCTCATCCCGCCCGAATCACCGCCAGCGCTGCCGCGGGCACCGCATCGCATCGCCCCGCCCGACCGCGGCCCCGGCGTGCCCGCCAGTGCTGATGCCCATAACGGTGCGGCTGTCCCGGTGCTGCTGAGCTCTCACCTTTTTCAGGAAGGCCATTCGCGGGCGGTAGCGCTGGCCCTGGTCNACCTGGCTGCGGACACCGACACCCGCCGGGGGCGGCGCCACCGCTGCGCGCCGCAGCCAATCAGCACCCGCCGTCCCACGCTCATTTGCATAAAGGCATGGGGTGGCCGCCTGGGGGCGCTCGTGGGAGAGCGCCGAGGGGCCGGGAATGGAATGGAATGGAATGGAATGGAATGGAATGGAATGGAATGGAATGGAATGGAATGGAATGGAATGGAATGGAATGGAATGGAATGGAATGGAAGGAGGCGGCGGCGGCCAGGGCTGGGAGCAGGGGCTTATGTCCTTGGGTTTGGAGCAGAGGAGGGGGCTGACGGAGGCTGATGGTCCGGGTGGGGCGATGTGGTGCCCAGGGCAGCGCTGGAGATGCTTTGGGAGGGATGAGCTATGTTCACAGCATCCTGCTCAGCCATGGATCCCTGGGGCACTTCTGGGCTCCAAGGGGTGACAGTCCCACCCCTGGGAGTTTGGGATCATGACCTGTTGCAGAGCCCTGGGGATCCCAGCTGGCTCTGGGGGTCAGGCTGGGGGGCAGCCTGTGTGCTGAAGTGACAGAAAATAAAGGTGAAAGGTTGTTCTGGAAGGTGCTGGGTGCCAGAGCTGTCCATGAGAGCCAAGCTTGGGGGTCACACTGGAAATGGTCCTTCCAAAAGGCGGGAGTTTGCACAGAGCAGGTCGTGTTGGGGAGGGGGAGGCAGGAGCTGGCAAAACCCTCAGGCACTGCTCATTCCTCTGGGGAGAGGATATTCTCCCCAGAGCACTCCTGGTGTGGAGGCAGGCAAAACAAGCCCCTAAGGCCAAGGTGTTGTGACTGAGCATTGTGTGTGCCCTGCTCTGTGAGTGCCGTGAGCCTCGGGCAGCTCAGCTGTGGGTGCAGGAGCCAGCTGGGTGATTTGGGGAGTTGGTGGCTTTTCCACATGGGGAAATTGTGACCAACAGTGACCAGAGGAAGATCACGAGGTTAGGGTGCTTCCTCACAGTGGACCTGTCTCATGCCCACGGGTGAGAGAACAGTTCCTGACTGGCAGCACTGGAAACCAAGAGCTTCATTTTCCTGGTTTCTCCAGAAAACGGTGGAGAAACTGCCAGAAAACTGCCAGCACAGCCAGGCAGGAAGAGAAGCTGGGTCCTCGCTCACACAGAATCCAAGGCATTCCCAGGAATTCCTGCCAGCCATGCAGGCACATTGCCCTTTGCACATCACACACGGTGTGTGTGCACCACCCCTCACACCACAGAGTGGTGCTGACCTGGGTTTGCACAGAGTGCCACCTGCACACGTGCTGAGCAGGCACTCACCTCGTGCTCTCCATGAGCTGATGCCACCCAACACTGCTGGCATCCTCCCAGGCTGTACAGGCACCTGTCAGTGTGCACGTCACACCTCACACTGCACATTCATGTTTCCATGTCACACAGAGTGCCCACGCTCCCCACACATGTAGCTGTAGCTGTGTAGCTGTTTCTCAGGGCAGTGCCTTCCCCACCACAGTGTTTGTGACTTCTTGGAATTTAGGACCTTCACTTTGCACACTTGAGGGAAGCACGCTGGCTCTGAGCTTGGAGCAGAGCTTTTTCCATGAACAGTAATGCCCTGAAGGCACGGGTTGCTCTCCCAATTGCTTTGCTGCCCTCATGGAAGTATTTTATCTTCATCTCTGCTCTTTCATAGCATGTGTGAAAGGCCAGTGCCTTGGAAGGCCTTTCCCCTGTGTCTGCTCAGTCATTCCCTCATGGAATAACTCCCCACCCCATAAGTCACAGAAGCTGCTGGATCAGACACTGCTTTGTGCTGCTGGATGATGTAAGGATGATGAGTAACCTCTTATTCCTGCCTCCTGCTCCTCAAGGCACCAGCTGACAGCCAAAAGGAGCAGGGGGAGAGTTCCTCACGTTTGCAGTGTCTCATAATTCAAGTGTTGAGGTGCTGTTTGGTTCTGTGAAGCCAAGCTCAGATCCTGGTGGCCCTCTGAAACAGCAAAGGTGACAAACTCCAGTAGCGTGAATGGTCCTGGAGGCAAAAGGAAGGAGAGAGGGAGTTCAGAAAGGAGTCAGGAAGTAAGGGAATGGACAGTGAAGGCATGCAGGCATTTTAATGATGCTAATAAACAAAAGTGCTTCCACCTCTGAGAGAAACAGGTACTGGAAGGAGGATGGGGTCTCCGTGTAAGTAATTCTGTGGGACATAATATCAGGGTAAAGAGCACACAACAAGATGTAGCTCAGTTTCTTGGTTTGGTGGGGAAATTTGTTATAACAAACAAATGTTTCCTCTGAACCATTTGCAGTTTAAAACAAAACAACTTGTTTTGTTATACAAGTGGTGGTAGAAGTATTTCCTGGAGAAATACTCCAGGTGACATGCAAACACTGCCCTAAGTATAGGATCAATCATCACCAACTGCAAATACCCCACATACTTAGAGGCATAAAAATGGTCATGTCATCCCAAAATACTGACTTTAACAGTATTTAACCGAGCAATACAGCTGTCTTATTCATGAGAAACATTTGGAAACTGGGTCTACAAGTGAGTTCAAAAATAAAATTGTCGTGCAGGAAATCCAGGAGAAATAGGTCTGAAAAGCTCATGCTGAGGTGTGAGCTCTTCAGCCTCGCTGAGCTCCAAAGATCCCGGTAATTTTAAATCCTGCTGATCCCCTAGACACCCCCTCATAGATCAGGTGATTTTTTTCCATTTCTAGTCTTCTCTGACAGGCTATAATAAAGCTTACGGATATTTCTTTATTATAAAGCTACTTCATGTCACTGCTATAGAAGATGTCCAATGTAAATTCAGCTTTGTTAACATCTGTGAATGACCCACAGCACCAAACACACAGTCAGAGATGAACCACATTTCACCTGTGCCCAGGTGAACCACTCCAGCAGTTAATGCTCTTGGGCAGATCTGCCACGTAAAGCACGAGGCACATAAATCAGATTATAGAGGCTTGTCAAGGGCAGACACTCCTGGGCCTCTAATCAAGAAACCCACACTCATGGAAAGCAAAGAATTCTGCAGTTCTTGACACAATCTGGATGTTTATGTGTGAATTTGTTGGTCAAGAAAGCAAGGGACTTGTACAGCAGGAAGACTGGTGGAGAACAGCAATAGCAGCAGGCTCCTTGTTGATTTCTGGCTCTCAGGTTCATCCTGGCCTTTCTGCCCCACAGATAATGCAGAAAGACATTCCCTGGGTAGCCTTCTTTACCTCCCAGTGCCCACTTTCTACGGTAAATGCAGTGGTATTTATGTAGCTGCAAGTTTCCATGGATGTTCACACCCCATGCAGGAGGTAAGGGATGCTATAGTGGAAATACACTTGTGCTCATCACATCACAGGGCAATGGTGCAAGTCCATGGGCTCTCCAGAGCCCACAGATCCCTCTCAGCCTGCACATGGCTGGGAAAAGGTCTGCTGAAAGTCGAATTTTTTCTCTCTGTTCTCTTTGTGAAGCCCCATAAGCTGTGATCGTTCTCAACAGACCCACTCACAGTTCTTGAGAGTTTCTCTCATGGAAAGCATTGCGGAGGGAATCCCCCCTTTTTTTAAAGATCACATTTCCTACGTGGTTGCCCCTTTTTCACACATCAGAAGTTGAGTCATGCAACACAAAAGGCATGTGGTGAGTAAGCTACCTTTCTATCTAAGGAAACTGGGGACGGCCCGGAGGGGAAGGAAGGGGTAACGTAAGTGAAGCAATGAGTGCGACAAGTGGAGGCTCAGTTTCAGCACACAGTTCCTTCCAGGAAGATTTCAAAGCAGTTTACCAAAAAAAAAATTAAAATTGTGCAAACTGTGGCATAGAGAGAGACACGACTTAACCTCAGCAGGCCTCCCAGCAAGGCAATGGTTAAAGGAATGGCTCCAGACTCCATTGTCCTGCCCGGTGGGGCACAAGCACTCAAAATGAGAAGCTTCCTCAGCAGCCACATGGGAAGAGCTGTGAGCACAAACGGGCAGCATTTGCTTCCCGTCATTCCCGGGCTTTCCAGGAAAGCCAAAAAGAAGTGGCAAAGAGGAAGGGAAAAAAGCCAAACAGAGAAAGACCTTATGCACTCTGCCTTAGAGATGAAGCCTGGCTGGTGGAGCAGGAGGATGCAGCTGGGTTAACACCTGACCTGGATGATGTGGAGCCCTCTCCAGGGAACACCATCATCCTCAGCACAGGAATAGCCCTTCCTGCTGTGCAGCACACTGAGAGCCATGCTGCTGTGCCAGGAGATTGGGAATGACATCGCTGGGAGGTGTTGGAGAGCTCCCAGCCGAGGGGAATGTGAAGGGGAGAGGAGGGGGGAGGTCAGGGACTCCCTAAGACTTAGGTCAGTTGGTTGTAGAAACTCAGGAATCCTCTGCAGTCCTGGAGGTGAGATGAGAGTTGTGTCAAACCAGCAAAGATCTTAAAGCCTGGTTTTAAAATTTAGACCAGAGCTCAGGAATGTCTGGCTTCCACATCTGTACTAAGACCACCAGGATGTGCTCCTCAGATCACTGCATTAATTTAACACCACATCCTGCTCTCCTAAGAGAAATGCCAGTTGGTTTTTTTGTTGGTAGGGCCCCATGAAGTAATTCATGTGGATTTTATTTCCAGGTGCACCCATCCTCTAAGGTGTGAACACTGAAGATAACACTGATATTCATCACAGATTTGGAAGGTCCTTCCAGTTGAGGCCATGTGACATATCCTTGTGCTAAACTCATTTCATGTTGTCCTCAGTCATTTGTTCCTTTTTCTAACTTACTGTTAGAAAAAAAAAAGCAGAAAAAGTATGAGATGTAAGGAGAGACGAACATTTAATGTAATTAATTCTGTGATTTCCACACTATAAGTAACCATGCCAGAAAAGCACAACATGGACATACCTGATTGCACCTGAGTTAAACCTGATGAAAGTGTACCTAGTCTTCTCTCACATGTATTTTATTCCCGTCCTTATGCCTCTGGAACAGAAGAGTGTGTCAGTGAGCAAGTACATGAGTCCAGACTTGCTGATACGACCAACATTTTGTACCTAAGACTCCTCTGAATAGTTTTTAAAAGTTGCATCAATAACCAAAATACTAGAAAAGGTTAATATTTCGTTCTGTTTTTCAACTTATGGACATCTTCAGCATATTTCTGTGTAGGCAGCTGGGTTGTACCACCTCTCACTATGCTGGTGTAATTGATGGTAAAGTTAATTTTTTTTGCACAAATGGCAAAAAGAACAATTGTGCTCAGAGCTGGGTGGAACAAAGTCCTTGGGATTTTCAATCCTTGGGATTTTCAGTCCTTGCGGGTCTCTTAGCCTATGAGTTGTTCTATCCCACAGGGTTGCCACTGAAAATCCTGTCTTTACCTCTTTTAGCTCAGTAACAGATACAAATTTCCACTCTCTTTTGCCCACTGCCCATGTACAGCCCCACATGAGGCCACACCAGTGTGTTTGCACAGCCTGGTGCCGCAGCCCAGCAGCACCAGGAAGCTCTTCTGAGACGGGCAAAAAGGAAGTACGTGCCAATTTTTCAAAGTGTTTAAAAAAAAAATTACTCTCCTTCTGTACCAAGAACAAAAACTGCTTAGCTGGCAAGCCCCATCCTGCCCCCCTGACCCAGGGCTGACCTCAATGGGCCACTTGCCTGCCACCTTCCCTGCAGCAGCAGGGCCAGCTCAGCCTGGGGCTCATTCTCCAAGAATCCCACAATCTCAGAGGCGTTAGGGTTGGAAGGGAGAGATCATCCAGTCCAACTCCCCCGCCAAGGCAGTGTCACCTGGAGCAGGTGACACAGCAACGCATCCAGGTGGGTTTGGAATGTCTCCAGTGAGACTCCACAGCCTCCCTGGGCAGCTGGTCCAGTGCCCCGCTACACTCCATGGAAAGTTCTTCCTCATTTTGAGGTGGAACTCCTTGTATTTTAGTTTATGGCCATTGCCGCTTGTCCTGAGAGGAGGTTAGAGACAGGTGGGGGTTGAGCTCTGCTCCCAGGGAAGTAATGAAAGGACAAGAGGACAGTCTTAAGCTGAGCCAGAGGAGATTTAGGTCAGGCATGAGGAAGAATTTCTTCATAGAAAGGGTGGTTAGACACTGGAATAGGTTGCCAGGGAGGTGTTGGAGTCACCATCTCTGGAGGTGTTTGAGAGGCGTGTGGACCTGGGAGGGGGTGATGTGGTTTAGGGGTGACAGTGACAGTGCTGGGCTGATCCTTGGACTTGATCTTAAAGGTTTCTTCCAACCTTGACAATTCTATGAAGTCATTCTCCACCTTTATTCTCCATTATCAAAGCACTCTAAAAAATATGCTCATGTGCATCTATAGACCTTTAACTCCATTACACAGCAGCCCCCTGTGCGTGGATGTTTATCCGCTGTTTCCTCGCGAACAGTCTGGCACTAGCCAGGAGCTACAGCCTGATCTGCTCCAGACACTTCAAGCTCAAGTTCAAAGCGAGTTGGGGGGTTTCGTGAGGAAAAGAGTTTCGAGCGTAGTTAAAAGGCACTCTGCCTGCCAGAGCTCAGGGTGTGTTTGGACCACCGCTCAGGCACACGGTGGGGACGTGCCTGACCCCCAGAGCCGGCAAAGCAGTTTACCGTCCGGGCTGTGCTGTGCAGGCACAGGGGCTGGGATCAGCGATCCCTGGGATCAGCGATCCCTGGGACTCCCTTCCCGCCCAGACACCGTCACTGTCCCCGGCCCCTCCCGCCATTTCCTCTGAGGCGCCGCGTGGGCGGGGCCGGCGGGTGTCACGTGCCGGGCGGGAGC
>WEIV01010126.1:28878-48778 GCA_013390005.1 Calyptomena viridis | reverse complement strand
TGGGGTTGTTGTCCAAAGTATGTCTTGTAATAACTACAGTTTAATCAAATATCTATGTTAATGGTAGAATAGCTCTATCTACAGCATAACAGCTGATTCTTTGCAACAAATTATCAAGAAAGTTGGTATTAGTACCCTTTGCATAGTTAGGAGAAAATACAGTTAAAATAGTGCTTCCTGTTTCACTTCTTTTTTTCATTTACAAGGTAGAAGTTGTGTTTCTCATTCTCACATTGCATTTTATAGGTAACAAGACACATTTCCACACTTTCTCCTGGGTTCATACAATAAAGGAGTTACCCTACTGCCTGCCTTACTGAACAGAGACCTGATATTGATTACCTATCACACTGGCATCAGAACTACTCTTAGGATTCAATTTTTTTGTTGTTTTGCATATTTTATTGATCAGAAGTGGTAAATGAGCATCAAGCGTGCAAGAAGACGATGAATTGTTTACTTGCATAAAATAACCTTTCAATAAGGGAAGATGCATTGCTCACACTTTTGGTGCTGTTCTGCTGCCCGAAGCAGATGGCATTCAGCTGCTATTGATTTGCTCCTATAGTTACAGAGCAGCATGTAACAAGGCATGCTCATTTCTCTGAAAGAGAGGTGAGGTTTTTTTGCCAGGGTGGCAGGAGGGAAAAAGGAAGAATGGAGTGTTTGGAGGATTGTTTTGGGGTTGTTTTTTTGCAAGAAAAGACATGGAAAACCTTGCAACTCTGTGGAAACAAGCAGGGTTTCTGCATTTGCAAAGAAGGGGAGTTACTTTGTCCAGTTCTAGCACTTCTGGTAACATTAATTCATGATGCAAATTGAATCTGTGAGCAAGCAAGTACTTCAGATTGTAAAAAGCAGCCAGAATTTAGTGTCACAAACTCCACACCACAAGTCTTAGCTGCTATGTTTTTTCTAATTTAACATGTTTTTTCCTCTTGTGTAAAGACACTGGATTCTTTAGCAATACGAAATCATACTGCAATATGCTGGGCTTGATTCTGCAAACACTTGATTTCACTGAAGAATACAGAATTTAATAATTTGCTGCTGAATCTCTCCTGTAATGGGGAACACACACACACAACAAAGACAGCTTTCTCTGAAAGTTTATGTGGAAGGATATTTAATGCAGAATTTTGTCATGAACAAGATCTTTAATTGTTTGGCAGATTTAAATGAAATGCAGGTAGATATATGATAGAAGAGGGTTTCAGCAAATAGAGTATAGGCATGTTTGTTCTAAGACAAAACATTTTACATAATTTAAAATCTTATTTCTGGAAGAGTAGTATAGTGAGTGGTACTGAAGAGCAGGGTGTGGTCCTCAACTGGGCTATTTTAACATAGAAATAACCAATCTGTCAAGATCCACGAGTGTGGTAGTATGAGAGTTAATGAACTCAGACTCTTGGTGACAAAACTGGACCAGTTAAGTGTTTTGACAACACATATTAAAGCCCTTCTTGCCCAGTTGACTGTTCCACAGTGACTCTTACTGCTGGAAATGTTTACTGTTATTTTTGAACAGTATTGAGCATCTTCCTGCTCTTATGTTATTTGGGAAAATAAAATAATTTGCTCCATTATGATGCCCTTGCTCTCCTCCATGTCCTGTATGGTGTTCCTTTTAAATGAAAATAATGAATCAAATATGACCCCTGGCAAAACATTGTCACAGCATAGTTAGCAGCTAGTTATTTATCAAGAATTTAATTTAACATGCATATTAGTGTCTGTTAAAAAATGTCCTACTTCATCTATTCAAATTTCTGTTCTCTGACATTGATTTCAACTTGCCTGTGTAATTTATGAAATGCTGTCTAAGCTTTTTTTAATATCCGTATGGTTATGTGTCCCTACATCTTGACCATTTGTTATGCTGCTTTTGTGACATAAGCAGGCAAGAAGAGATTGTGTGAATCTTTGACTTTAAACTGTTGGCCTCTATCCAGAGTAGATATTTCTTATGAGTGTTTTTCAAAATAAACAGATCTGGGTGATTTTTTTCAGAAAACAGATGCTTTTTAATCAATGGCTAATACTGTCAGGACAGCATTTATTGCATTGTTCCAAGATGATTTGATCTTGCTCTCTTGTGGGCTAGGAAAATGTTTTAAACATAAGAATATTTACAAACATAAGTTAATATAATGGAATGTGGAAGAGTGCATGTTTTAAAACAATGTTTTCTCTGTTACAGTGTTGCTACGAGAAATCCCCTTGCTTTCACAGATTTAAACAAATACATTCATATTCTTGTTGTATTTCTGTGGTATCTGTCTATACTGTTAGGACTCACTCCAGTTTTCTTCAGCCCCTTTGTCTCTCTTATTTCTGACTTTGTTAGTGGTCAAAACTTACTTTGTGCTTTTTTGCCACTGTGTAAAAAACTAACTCATTAACTACAGAATTAGGATGTCAGAGTAAACCATTAGTATATTAACAAATCGGGGGGGGGAACAACAGAAAAGTTCCACACACAGAGTTTTGCCTTTCTTTTGCTGATAGAGCTGATTAAAATTCAGAGAAGCTTCAGAATTTTTAAAATAAAGCGTAAGAATTCCCTTGCAGCTACTCTTCCAACATTATGAAATAGTCTAGAGTGCTTATTGGACATCATAATTTGTACTGAAAGGGCTACCAACACTCAAAACTAAAAAACAAAACCAAAAAAACCCCACCATATAAATCTAAATATATTTCTTCAGCTATGTTACCCCCTGCTTTACCTCTGCAAAGATGACACAATTGAGTTCATTAACCCCAGGTGCAGTGAATTCCCTGTGCTTTCTACATTCTCTTGTTTGGACTTTGGAGTGGGTACCTGCTGCTTAGTCTAATTAGTTTCAAAGGGAATGTCCAGTCATTTCTCAAGAGTTTACTCTGACCCAAAACATCTGACAAGAAAATATCAGAGAGACAAAATAAGAAGTTATTTTAGAGTTGAATAGCACTTTTGTTACAAGACCTTGTGAAAACGATGCATATAGGAAAATCATCCTCAAATGATTTCTAAATTTTTTTACATGACATTTGCATGAAATTGTCATTCTTGTGGAGATCATGACTTATTCTCATAGATAACTTCCTCAGACTTTATCCACCATCTGACTCTTTCCTTGTTCTCAGCAAAATCAGCAAAATGAGTTAGAACTGTGGGAGATTTCCTATGACACTAAAAAGAAGTAAAAATGCTGTTGTAGCCCCCAGCATCTCACTCCTCCAATTACTAATGGTCATTCTAAAGTCCAGTGTTGTTTTTTTATGTTTTTTCCAATATGCATCACTTAGACCTGTGTTCTCCTAACCTCTCTTTCAGGACTTATAACAACTTATTTATCTTTGCAGGGATCGTGAATGCTGAGTTTGTCTTAGAGCCTTTGGTCACGGGCTTTGTCAAAGGCCTTTTGGAAATAAAAGTAGGCTCTGTCAACAGGGCCACCTTTATCTGTACATGCTGATCATTTGAGGGGTTGCAATAAGTTTTGAAACAGAGTCTCCTTTGTTGCAGTATCTAATTCAGTAACCATCTAACCAGAGTCTCTGTTTCAGTCACAGCAGCCCTATGATTTGTTTCCATTCAGGCATGTTTATGCCTGTGTTCAATAATTCTACTCCTTACTGTACTTGTTGCTAACTTACCTGGTACAGGCATATCAGTTTATAAACTCCCAGTTCTGTCATGGTGCTCTGTTATTCTTAATATTGTTTTTGTTGTCATAAATTTTTTTTAGTTCTCTGGTTCTAAAGCAGTCATAAACAATGAGGTATACACCACTGTTAATTCAGAAAATTCATCAGTTGACTTCTCTTAGGCCTTTCAAAAGAATACTGTGTGATCCTGCTGACTTGTTACTGTAAAAGCAAATATAATTCTGTGTATTTTATGACCTCAGTTAGAGAAATGCTTTGATGAGGATACAAACAAACAAAACCAACACAAAACCAGAAAAACAGAAGTATATGCTGAGTATTCAGAGTTTAAGTCTTTCAGTTATGAATGCTGATGACTTCATAATGGCTGCTTATAGCTTGGATGGACATACTCTGCTGGGTGGCTGGGCCCAGAGAGTGGAGGTGAATGGAGTTACATCCAGTGGTTGGCCAACCACCAGTGGTATTCTCCAGGGGCTGATACAGGGGAGAGCCCGGTTTAATATCTTTGTCCGTGATCTGGATGTGAGGATCGAGTGCACCCTCTGTCAGTTTGTAGATGATACCAAGTTGGCTAAGAGTATTGATCTATTGGAGGTGGGAAGGCTCCGCAGAAGGATCCAGACAGGCAGGATTGATAGGCCAAGGCCAACTGTATGAATTTCAGTAAGGCCAAATGCTGGGTCCTGCATTTGGATCACAACAACCCCATGCAGAGCTACAGACTAGGGACATAGTGTCTTGAAAACTGCTGAGTGGTAGAGGACCTGGTGGTGCTGGTCCACAGCCAGCTGAATGTGAGCCAGCAGTGTGCCCAGCTGGTCAAGAAGACCAGTGGCATCCTCACCTTGTATCAGCAATAGTGTGGCCAAAATCACCAGGGCAGTGGCCATCCCCCTGTACTCGGCAATGGTGAGGCCACACTTCGAGTCCTGTGTCCAGTTCTGGGCCCCTCACTAGAAGAAAGACATTGTGATGCTGGAGCATGTCCAGAGAAGGGCAACACAATTCTTATGAGGAGTGGCTGAGGGAGCTGGGGTTGTTTAGCCTGGAGAAGAGGAAGCTCAGGGGAGACCTTATTGCTCTCTACAACTGCCTGAAAGGAGGTTGTAGCCAAGTTGGTCTCTTCTTCCAGGTCACAAGTGACAGGATGAAAGGATTCAGCCTTCTGTTTTGCCAGGGTAGGTTTAGATTAGATATGAGGGAAAAGTCCTTCAAGGAATGGGTAGTTAAGCGTTGGAAACAAGCTGTCCAGGGAAGTGGTTTAGTCACCATCCTTGGAGATATTTAGAAGATGTGTAGATGTGGCACTGGGACTTGATTTAGTGGTGCACTTGGCAGTGCTGAATTGAGGCTTGGACTCAACAATCCTAAAGGCCTTTTCCCACCTAAATGATTCTACAATTCTAAGAAAGGGTTATTGCATACTAAGACCATACACTAAAACATGATATTTAAAGAAGATTAGGATTTGAAAATTTGAAAAATCTAGAACTGACATTTCCAGTACCAGCTTATGCACCTTAAAGTAATTGATACATTTATGATTGTATTTAATTACCTGATCAGATCCTGTTGCTGGGCTTTGTTTCTTCTTCCCATACAGCCTTCTCCCCGGTGCAGGATCAGTGTAGAATGAGGGGAGCACCCGACTGTGAGAGAAAACAAAACCTATCAGTCACTTTCCAGGTGTTGTAGTTTGCAACTACATTTCTTCCACTTTTTGTTCTTTTTTTTTGTCTTAGAAGTCCCTTTCCCTAATGTTGTTCAAGCTGTAATTTATAGACAACTGGTGTCTTATAAAGCTCTGATAGGGGACAGCAGAAACATCCCAAACAGGCAAAATGCATGAGCTTCTGATGATGTGAATTGCTCTGTGTGCAGTTCTCATGGCCGGTTTGTATTTATAGTGTTTTATGAGGATATTCTGGCATTTTTCAGTGACTATGTTGGTCTGAGGGGTTGTATAAGAGGACTCAGATGCTGCTTGTCTCAGGTGAGCGTGCTGGTGCTCCGTGACAATGCCGTTGGAGCTTTCCCTGGGAGAGGGACTGGCAAGAGCATGGTGAGTGAGGCACCCTGCTTCCCCTGAATGTTGTGTGCTTTTTTTTCTACAGCAGATTTGCATTTATTTCCTTTAAGGTTTCAGGGAACAGTACTGCAACCTACTGTTGTATTGTGATTGTAAATATAGTTGCTTTTTACAAACCTTCTTCCCCTGTACTCTTGAGAAGCCTTTTCCAAGCCTAACTACCTGATTTCTGTACCATCGTAGAGTGTGTATTTTGTGGATCTACTGATATTATTGTCTAAGATATTCCTGCACCTGTTATCACCAGCATTATTGACATGGTCTTAATTACTTGTTAATTGTCCATTGTCTTAGTGGTCTATTAACTTCTAAAAAACACTTCAATTCAGACATTTTAAAATCAGCATCTATTTTTGTGTCTGTCATTAAGGGATCTACTTACTGTTTGTGTTACTTTTTCTTGTTACTTATTTTTAAAAGTCTTTCTTGTTCCTACTAACCTTTTATAGTATCATTCACCTGTCCTGCCCTTCTTTTCCTTTTCCCTGTTGATTCCTTCATTTCTCATCCAGCTTCTGTTAACCTCTAGTCCTTTGAGCAGTGTCTCAAGAAATTACATTGACTGTTTCCTTTAATTTTTATTTTTCAAAGGAACTGTAGTTGCACTTTGTTTCTAGTCTTTCAAGGGCTAGTCTCCTATTTTGCTGAAGAGGGGATTCACTGTTTACTTTTACTAAATTATGTTCCTAGTTTAAAAAAAAAATTCAGTATTTTATTTTTAACATTTAATGGGTTATATTTGTAATCTTAGCCTCAAGTCAATCCACTCCACACTTAGTAGTTAAATATTAGTTGGAATTGTAAGTATTTTTAATGAGCTTTCTAACTGAAGTGCTCTCTGCCTGAAGACCTATGTGGTAGGTCAAAAATGATCAAAATTAGTAAACTGCTTTGCAATAAGGTTAAGTAGAGCCTAAGTAAAAATGTTAATAAGTTATAGACACTGTCAGGAATATCTGCATACACATATTCAGTGATGATCCAGTAGTTTAACCTACTGGGCTTCCCCTTTACCTAGTTAATTTATCCTCTATGTAGCTTGAGAATGCTGAGAGAGAGAGAGAGAAAGAGAGAGATTTGTTACTCATGAGATATCAGGTGAGTACTAAGCTTTCTGGAAATATAACAAATTGATCTGAAAGTTCGTGCAGGAATTTTTGTACTATTCTGCAGCCTTGAGGTTGAGAGTGCAATTCCCTCTGTCCTTTTTTTTTTTTTTTAAAACTTTGTGACTTTACAGTAACTTTCAGATAGTCCAGATAAAGCTGCATTGGAAGTATTTTGGCTTATAATGGCTACAGTCAATATTTGTTCCCTTTCAAGCTCCACTGTGTATCTGGCACTCTTTCTGTTCATTTCCCTTTGATATTAGCATGGAAGTGTTAGCTAGCTGGTGCTTCATGTGGAACATCACTTCTGTGTTGTTACGTGATTATATGCTTCTTGTATCTTTATACCAAAATTTAAGCATGTTCAATAACTTCCTCCTGTTCTTAAAAATGTTTTTGAGTAGTAATGAAAAGTGGAAAGTTTTTACTGTGACAACTTAGGCAACAACTTACTTAGAAATAGTTCCAGTAGATAACCTGTAACAACATCCTCACTGAAGAAGGGAGTCAGTTTCTTCATAGTTCTTCACAATGGGTAATATACAATTGTTTCTGCTATTACTTTAAAAAAAAAAAAAAAAAAGGAAAGCTTACTCTTAGAAGTCTGGTTCCTTTTTCTACTTGGTTTTTAGTTAATGTGTTCTTTTGATAACCTTTTTATCATTTCATGGGACTGTGTAAAGCAGTTCAGGAAAAGCAGGTTAATAGAAGAATATAGACTCCAAAATGTTCTAAAAGATGTGGATTCTGGTCCCAGTGGAGACTGACACTCCAGCCTACTTACTGTAGCTGGAATGTATTGATTTTCTTCTCCCCCATTTTAGCTGCACCACTGAATTAGGTATTGTGAAGCATCTTTCCCTGTGAAGAGAGAAAAAACTGTCATGAACTTTTTCACCCTAACAGTACTGCATTTCAAACTAAACCCGATTGAATGGAAAAGTCTGTAAGGACCCTGTAACTCAGCTCCCCACTTTCATTTCTCCCTTTCTAACAGCTGTTCCAGCAACCTTCAGAAAGTATGATAGATGACTGTAAGAAATTGATTTTTAAATCTTTTTTTCATTAAAAACAACAATAATAATAATGATAATAAAAATATGTGAAAACAAGGCATTCCTGTGGTATGATCTCCGAAGGTTAGGAAAGTGGTTTTGTTCAGGCTTTCAGCAAGATGTTCAGTTACTGTTATAATTGGCTGATGAGTAGGTTTGGGCCTAACTAGAATGCCAGTGTTCGATTTCACAGTGTCCTCTGTGAAGATATGTCACCATTTAGCCTGGCTTTAGTGACAATTTTCTAAAAAGGAAACTCGTGGGAAATCATTATGCTGTTTATATGTCTCCCTTGTTGGAGAGCATTATCCTGTGATATTTTAGCACTGTTTTCCACTGCATGATGGCATCTAGCTAAGGTTAAGGCAGAACAAGTCCCTTTGCAATTTTGTGACTATATTTTACTTACTGAAGGAGAAAAGATAACCGACAATTAAGTATTTGAGATGTCACTGAAAGAACATGTGCAACTAATCAATGACATCCTTAGGGAACATGATTTTATGAAACTGATAAGGTAGAAAAATTGGGGATTTTGTGATTTGTGTTACATAATAATAATTGTACCCTTTCAATGAAAAAGGCATTTCTGCTGATGTAAACATCAGGCTTTCCCTTGTGTGGTTGTGTAGTTTTTTTTCCTGAAGTACAGAGTAGTTTCATTAAAGTGTGACAGTAACAGATAAACACCCTTTACAATTTTCTAAGAAAATATGGCACTTACACTCCTAGTTCAGCTGAAATCAATGACTTGAAAAATGTATTTCTGGAGTCACTTCCCAAATCATTTACTAGAGGCTGTGTTAGGTGTTTTAGTTTGCGGGGGGTTTATTTATTTTAGGAAGGAAATACACATGCTTGGTGGTTTTTTTCTTGAATTAGTCTGCTTAGCACTCTGGGGCCCATATTTGAAACTTATTGCTATGATCTTTGTAGAACTTGGATGGAATAGAAATTCACATTGCAAGTTTTTATTTCTTTGAAAATATTTAGGTTTCTAATGGCAGAGCAAACAAGATAGGAGTCATGCTTACGAGCCAGCATCATATAGTCACTTGAACAAATGCTACAGTTGAGCATATTACATCACATATTATAAACAGTGATCACAAATTAGTGATAGGTTGAGAGATTTTATTTACTGATTCATTTTTTACTCAGCTATCATCTGAAGATCATCATATTGCAAAATATGTATCTCTTATAAGTTTTCAGACAGAAGTAAAAAATCTGTTGTGTTATGGGTTGACCTAGGTAAATTAAGCCAATTATAATAACATTTATTTCTGACTTAAGAGTATTGTTTTGAACTTAAATAGGAAGTTCAAATGCTTACTTTTTTTTCTACACATTCACTTTGGGCCACTACCAGAGATAGAAATTGTATCTAGACAGACAGACCTAATCCAGTTGGCTTGGTTTTTTTGTTGTTGTTCCCAGGTTGGTTTTTTTTTTCTCTTTCCCTTTGGTTCCCACCATATATTTTAAATGGCAAGATTATGTTCTGGCCCTTTTTGTATCAAAACCAAGCAAGCCGGAAGATAATTTGCTCCCTTAATATAATTGTACCTTCTTTTATTTTAAGTGCTTAAAACGCATGTCACATTACATTACATCAGTTGGAAAATCCTCCTTTGTTCAATTCATTCGTTCTTCCCTTCATAAAATTCTGGAAATGACAAAATTCCCAATTAACAGAGGTGGCATACAAAGACAGTAGAAAGCAAAATTGCCTTAGCTTCTCTGCAAATTCTTAAGTTTAGTGATTGCCAAAGAAGCATTATTGACAGCTAACAAACTGTATGGATTAACACACTGAAACAGGTGCTATTTGATTACATCTTTTTGTGAAATATACTCGGGCACACCAGAATTAGCAGGGCCTGAGTTAACTTGATACATGTTGTGAAAAAAAATAACATATAAATAGAGTGAACTATTATTCTGGAGTGAGTGGAACTAGAAGCAAATAGGTTTCTAAGAGCTGTCAGGAGTTTTCCTTTTATACAATGACATATCCTTCTCTTCCTTCTTCTGTTCAGCAGCCTCAGCAGGCAGGCTTTTTCAACTTCTGGAAAAGGCTGTCAGGAGGTGTGAGTATGAGTTTGCATATAAGCACCAGATGCCCTTAAACATCTTTAAACAACTTTTTGCAGTTCTTCACTGCATCTAATTAGTGAGATGGTTTTATTTGAGCCCATTACATGCATTGTTATGCAACTCACCCACCTTGTGAATATGCATCCACCTCTACCCCTCCTTTTGTGCATAACTTGAATGCAGAACAGGATAAATTTTGCAGCAGCAGAGTGCTGATTTTGCAGAATGCAAACGAAGTGGCATTTTTTAATGCAGCGTCTTCATATAGAGGTGAACTGAAAGGCTTAACACTTACAAGCATCTGAGACCTCCTTGTTTGTTTTTAAATTCATTACAATCTAGAACAGAAAAGTTCAAAAGCTGCATTTTTCCTGTTATTTTATTCAAACTTGAATGATTCAAACAGTGATGGCCTCAGGTGTTGAGGAAGTGTAGACTCTGAATTCAGATTTGCAAATGTAACATAAAAAAATAACTAGTTCTCAAATACCTTGGTTTTCAAATATGTTTCTCTTTTTAAGTCCATTCCCACTTTAGGTAATTTTAAACCTAAGTGTGTTTTCCTTACACAAATAACCAAACCAACCTGCTATAAAACTTAGACAACTTCTAAATGTCTCTTCTAGCCCTTTTTTTTGTGGTCCTGCTATCCTCCATTGTGTCTCTCTTGTGATACTGTAATGTAAAAAAATGCACATGCAGGAATAAGTTACTTCCTGAATGTAACCAGAGTAATATTTCTTCCCATCACCAGACTTGTTTCTTCTCTATATTTGTTTCTTCTAACTTAGGGTATGAAGGTGAACAGAATGAACATGGGTAGCTTTACTTGTAAGAGTCAATCTATTTACAAATCCAGTGAAGTTTCTTCCATACATATACTCACTTTGGATCAGGCCTTTATGAATGAAAGCACTTTAGAGAAGGGCTTATGGCTTTCATTTGCATGTGTTTTCAGTATGTATGGCAATATGAACAGTAAAGAAATTGGGGCTTAATCTTTCATATGAGACATTGGTTGAATTGATGAACAGTTTCTTTGCCTTGTGAAAATTGCAAATCATCTCATCAGTGGAAAAGCAGAGGATGGCGTCATAATGTGACCATTATGTCATTGATGTGGAAGAATGTGGCAGGTCTAGCAAGATTCTTCGTCAGAGCCTTGTCACTGGAGCCATAGTGCAGATACAAGTACATTGTAAGGTGACCTGTCAAGCAAAGCCAAGAGTCTCCCTTGTTATCATTTACTAAAGCGTGCAGTAATAGAACTGCACAAAATGGAGCCTTCCTTGGTTTTTTCCACTCATATGCCAGATTTGTCTTTTAGGAGGTGAACATGAAAGCACTGAGCCGAGGCTGCTTTATTTTCTATTTTAAACAAACAGAATTTTATTCACAAATGAGCATGCAATAACTTAGTAACTCTCTGCTTGAGAGGCATCTAGCTTGGCACCAGTGATGACAGGTGAAAAAGAATGTAGTAGCATAAGCTGAACGTATTTTTCTGTGACTCATCAAGAACTGTGGGTTTCCTGTTGAAATGAAGCATTCCAAAATAGGTGTAAAAAAATGGAGAATTGAAAAGCGGTGCAAGAGGGAAATGTTTTGGTAGCTGGATTAGAAGTGTGCATTATCTAAAATATTTCTAAAATTAGGGTTTCTGTTGTGCCTTTCTTTTTTTTTTGCAGACAGTCATTTTAGAAAATGAAGAGCTCCCTAAAATATTTCTTGATTTTCTGAGTGTTCGCCATGTACCTACCTTGCCAAAAGCAGAAAGCTGTGGGTAAGCTCACATTTACTGAAAAATACATGGAGGCCAAAAGGCCCATATCCACTCAGTGCTGATGCAATTCCATTGACTTAAAATGGTATTGCTGCCAACTCTAACACTGTAAAATAAATGGGCATTAGGTTCATGTTAAGTATGTTTATATATCCCAAAAAGGTCGTAAAATAAATCCAGTCTGTTCAAAGACAGAAGTAGAGTTTAATGTAATATTCTTGGAAAGCAAAGGAGTTTAGATGAGAAAAGTATGATTTTTCTCATAGATCTTGAAGTATCTACTGAAATGTAAGATTTTCATAAACATTCACTAAAATTGCATAGAAATACTTTGCACGTGTTTTACAGTCATAGTATCTGCACAAAGTAGAAGTTCATTCTGTGATCATTTTATGATCTCCGAGTGTTTGAAAATGAGGTCTTTCACCTTTCTGAGGAGATTTACCCCAATGACCCAACTGCTGTTCCCCTGGGAAGGGTTCTTAATCAGAGTAGCACAAGAGACTCTTAGTATGATGATTGTAATGACTACAGAAATACCCAAAATAGTGTAAGTGGAAGCTCTGTTACCTCTGCCGTTGTGAGCTTTATAGGGGGACTTTCGTCTGCTGTGTAAGCTGGCATGGTTGATATCAGAAGTGTTACCACAACTTGCTCCCCAGAAAGCCACATGGCCCTTTTCCACTTTGGAGGAGGCTCTTTGCATCTGCAGCGGCTAGAAGGCAAGTTAACTCGAAGATAATTTTGAGACCCTCTTACACTTGGAAGTATCTATGGCCAGGGCAGTGTTCAGAGTAATTCAGGAGGGATTCAGAAGCTACAGACTTGTAGTTGTCATTTGCAGTTAATGACATCAGCCAGTATCCTCATACTTCGTAGATACACCAACACTTCATAGATAGATAGGTGGAAATGCTTGTGAATCTGTTACAGTAAAATGGATGATGTCATTTTCAAGTAGTGGTGGTTGTAAAACTACACAGTCTCCAACATTCTTTTCATTAAACTGCATGATGCAGCTACTGATCAGAAAAAGATTGCACTCTTTTTTAATTGTAAAATTAATTTTGTTGTAACCTGAGTTTCCTTTCACTTTACTTGCAGCTCTTTTGATGAAACAGAATCCGAAGAATCAAGGTGAGCATGATTCCTACTCTTCTTAGGACATCTGGTTATCAAACTACTTAAAATTATTGGTGTTTACTGTATTTGTTCCTTGCAGTTGACAAATTAGGAGTGGTTTAGCATTAAAATTAGATGTGGTTGTTAAATATTATGGCTAGTTTCATTAGTTGTGCTAGATCCATCCATTTGTAGTGTGAATTGAGCATCTTTACACTAGTATTGAGAAATTCCTTACAAAACTAATAGAATACTGCTAGCTCTGACATACATCTGGGAATGTATTTTTCATAGCAAAAAGATTTAGGAGAAGAAATTAGAGGTTTGGGTTCTCCCCTATGCATTTGATAGAGGATTATGTATCTTTGTATGTATCTGTTTGCACTATTTGACATGTATATGTACAGAGCAGAGGGCTGGGGGAGGCTGTCTGTACTGTGACCAGGGTGGGTATCAGACCTTTGAGGGGCTTCCAAGGACTTTTTCTCTGTGAGTGAGGGGTAAAAACTCCTTTAGAGTCTGCTAGGACATGGTGACATATTGTGTCTGTTTGGTGTCCTGAAGAGCTTGTAGACATTCTTGTAGCCTGCATTACAGCAAGTGCCAGGGAGCAGAGCAGGATGAGGGTCTCAGAGCCAGCTGCAAGCCTAGATGCAGCCCCTTCACCTCCAGCTTCACGTTGAGGGTTTCACTGTGTGACTGAGGTGCAGCAAGCTCCGGGAGGTGGAGGCTGCCCTTCTAGGCAGTGCTGGTGTGTAAAAATGCACTGCATGGCTACTGCATAGCTTGACCACCTCACTTTATCAAAGCTAGTTTGTAGAATATTCTGTTTGCTGCCCCTTGATACTGACATCCCTGTTCTTGACCTTTCCAGCAAACTGTCCCACCAGCCTGTGCTGCTGTTCCTAAGGGATCCATATGTCTTGCCTAAAGCCAACGGTAATCAAACCTGTCATCTGTTAACAGCTCTTTACTGATCTGACCCTGCACTGCATAAACCACGTAATTATTTATACCGGCCTAGTCAAGTGACACTGGTCCAAAATCTAATAACCTGCCAATAAAACAATAGGTTTTTTGTAAGAAACCGTTAAAACACTAAGTGGGGTGGGTGATTTATAAAAGGCTGGAATCTTCTTCCCCAGTTGTTCTCTCAGACAAACCTACTGAGAATTCAAATCAAACGATGAAGAACATTGTATTTCTTTTCTCGTTGTTGACCCTTTGGGCTATTTTGCTTGAAGGATTTGAACTTGGAGGCCTAGTCCTTTGTAAGTGCTTTTTCCCTAAACACCAGTCGATCTACTGCAAGCATGTTTGCATTTTCATTTGGATTATTACTATTTCTTATCGTTTATAACCTCTAGAGCTCTTTACAGGGAAAAAAATGTATACTTTAAGTATAATTGATGTGTTTCATGGGACATTTACATTAGCCTTCATCTCATAATATGTGGTTCAAAAGAGTGTTTGAAATAGCTTGTTATAAACCCCTTTTTAATAAAAAATACTTTGAATTATCAATTCAAAGAACTTATCCTCTTTTAAATTAAATGGCTGCAGGGAGAAAAAAAGTATCATTCTCAGAATGTGTTCCTCCTGATTTTGTCATTTTACTTGTTTGAACTGTTACTTCTACAAAAGTTTTTTTGTTTAAAATGTAGTATGCTTTCAAGAGAGGATTTTCTCCCTGAGCTGCAAATTAAGATTCTTTTTTAATGTGGCATTTTGTTTGATTTTACAAAATACTGTGTGGAAATCAATAGTCAGATTCTTGCACTGCCTTGAAAATCATGAGATTTTTAAGAGTAAATTTAGGAAAGAACACTCTTTTGCATGTATTTTCTTAGCCAATGGTGTGTACTTCCTTAAGATTTTCTCAAGATGTATATAAATACACGAAGGGAGGGTGTAAAGAGGACAAAGCCACTTTATTTTCAGTACTGTCCAGTGACAGGACTAGAATATCAAGAACATCAGGAAACACATTTAATCAAGCCCAGACACAGGTTGCCCAGGGTGGTGGTAGAGTCTCCATCCTTGGAGATACTCCAGAAGCTGTCTGGCCATGGTCCTGAGCAACTGGCTGTAGGGGCCCCTGCTTGAAGAGGGGGTTGAACCAGATAACCTCCAGTTGTCTTGTCCAGAGTGCAACCATTCTATGATCCTGGTGTGTTTTCAAATGTTTATCAAAATCATAGGGACAAGACTCATGTATTTTGAGAGGGTTAAATAGTCTCACTTGCAGGCAATGCCCACTCTGGCTAGTAGTGTGGCCCAAAAGTATTGACCCTGTGGAGCGTTCCTGAACTCAGACTTGTGGATCTAGAGAGAAATACAGACAGTAGAGGTCCTGTGTGACCCAGTTCCACATTAGAAGACACATTAGAGGGTTGTTTAGTTCTTACTTTGACTTAGCACTAGTGGGGTCATGCGGACTGAATGTCCATTTGAGGCTGGAGGGCAAATCACAGAATCAATGAACCAAAGCACTGTAAAGGGAGAGATTCACTTCACAAAGTCACTTCTGACCCATGTGACAACAATAATGAAGAAGCACCCACAGAGTTACCTCTGCTTAAAAGTTGTTCCAGATGCTGCCTATACTACTAATATTTAGAGTGAGCCACATTACATGTCATAATCTTGCTGTTTAATGCTCTTCCTAATTGCATACTTGATTCCTCAAGAACAGGTGTAAATTATGAACATCATTTAATTCCATACCATTCTGAAGAGATAAAATGGATTTTATATAGTTATCCTGAAAAATTGAGATGGTGCTTCATATTTCCAGTTCACATGTAACAATTTGCTGTAAGACATCTATTTGGGATTTTGCAGTTCTGTGATGGTATTTATCTCTTCCTTCCATAACGTGTACTGTGAGGAATGCTAAGCTTCCTTTTTGTGAAATCATTAGGAACTTTGTAATTAATTTTGTAACTACTCTTTCAAGTAGTGCTTTTCTTGGACTAAAATAAAAGCCTCTTCTAATGTGTAAGATGTTTAAATATTAAGTAGGCCTCAATGACATCTGAAACAAAGGACATTTCAGACTTTTGCCAAGGCATTTTCTGGCCTTGACCCAAAATATTTAGAATTTTTTATGGCAGGTGGGTATTCTTTGTCTTTGAAAACCCTAAATCATCAGATTCATTTGCAAGTTATTCTTTAACTTAATAAATTAAAACACAAATTAGAATGTGAGTTGTGGTTTTAAAAAAGGGAGAAGAAAAAACCAAGTTGTAAATCTAAAGGCTGTACTAGTTGACTCAAGTCTAGTTAGAAAGAAACATAGTTTTTACACAACTATCATTGCCTTTAACTCTTCTTTGTTTTTAGTTTGCAGCAAAAATATAGATGAGCTTTCTAAAATTTTCCTTCTTAGATCAGTTCTTACTTTGATAGATTCTGATACCCTTGTAAAAACAGCCAAGGTTGTTCAACCAATGACCAAAAGTAAGTGTTCGTTAATAAATAACTAATTGTATGTTTTCCTTGAAGAAGGTGAATAGTTGTTTCAATCAGAAGTCTTTCCAGGATACAGGAATGTCAGTGTTAATAAAATAGGAAATAGTGTGAGTTTTAAACAAAATAAATAGCTATTTCTGGAACATAATACTCAAGTAATATTTTCACCCTCTCATTGCACTGTTATTGGTATTTATAAAATACAGTCTTGCCATTATTATAATGACTGGGATTTAAACACTGTTGAGTTGCAAGACAACTCTCCAAAAATAAGATTCACAATTATAAACCTCATTGATTTTCAGACTCCTGTTTTCAGAATGTATCTAACAGTCTGAAGGCACATCACTTTTTGTCTAAGGGTGTGGGGATGAAAAGGAAAAGTAGTATTCTCAAGAAAAATGAAGGAAAACCTAATATGCTACAAATTGAAGATGGTACCTCAGAAGCTAAAAAAAAAGGAATCTGAGATTTACTGTCACTTGTTTGACAATTTTTCTGACGATTCTTTAAGCCATGCAAATATCACAGATCTGCAAGACTGTGCTTTGATGTATTTATACATTTAATTTAAATTGACATACCTGACACAGAAAAAGGAGATCAGAAAAGGATCACAGTAACTCTAATGTTGTAAAGTTGTATCATTTTTTAAATCAATCCCTATTTTCTATATATACTGTATGTTACAGAAGAACCAATAAAAACTGATTTCTGGAACTGCAGCTTGTAATTTAGAAGGAAAGAATCAGATGATTGCCTTTACAAGTGTATTTTTAATAACATTCATGACAACTCTACAAGGTTATTCTTCCAGGGTAATTTTGGACAGCTGAGCTTGTAGGATTTGAGGAAACACTATTGGATTCAAAATATTAATAAGTCATTTATACTTGTTAACTTCTCATAACTATGAGAAGTTGGGGAGAATTATGTATGTATTGCTTACAGTGGAGGTTACAGTTCGTTGAAATATCCTAAAATACCTTTTTGTAATGTCTTTAATATTCTGGAATCACCTTATTAACACCAATGAAATAACACATTAATAAGGATTTTTTTTTTAAATGAAGTCCAAATCTACTTTTGCTCAATATTTTTACCTCCAAAATTATTTTTGTGAATTAGGGGCAAAACCTAATTCCCCATCCACATTAGGTGATCTAATTTATCAAGTATCTAATGATTTTTGTAAAAGTTGGATCTCCCCTTAATATCCTGTAGGCTGATAGTTGGTTTTGATTAGGGGAGTTTTTTGATGGGGAGTTCTGCATCAGAAATAGTCTATTCTTAGAGGCAAATCCATTTCCTACTATACTAGCAATTTTGAGGTTGTAAGATGTGATCAGAAATTCTTGCTATTAATGCCTAGTCATTTAAGTAAACCCTTCTTTAAAAGCTCAGGTGCATTTCAAAAATCTTTGCACTTCAGTAATGTACATCCTGCCATTCCTCTGCTTGGATCTGTTACTGTGTTCTATCAGGTAATTATTTCATGTCAAACTGAACATGAAAATTAACTGCCTGTTTCTTCTGCATCTGTGATAACAAAATAGTGGGGATTTTTTCCTTCAAATACTATAAGATGACTTTTTGTAACGTGACATTTTATGTTGATTGAACAACCTGAAAATTTCCTGTCTCAAAGAATCATCTCTGTATAGGCATCCTCGAGTCTTCTCAATTGCTGTAAACCACAATAAAAAAACAGCTTTGAAGTATTCCCAGTAGCAATCTTGAAATTTCTTCAAGTATATTGAGATTTTGTTAGAAATTGAATTGCCAGTGTAATCCATCTTCCTTGTGAGAAAAGATTCAGATAAAGAGCTGGAGCCTAGCAGCATTAAGTATTAGAACATCCCTTTAAATCAATAAGCTACAAATCTGGCAGCACATTCATGCAATGCCCAGTGCTACCCTAAAGTGGCTTTAGTGCTGAAGCAGCATTACTAATAGCACATCCCCAACACGGATAAACAGTTACCTATAGTACACGAGGCCTTACCTAGTTAAGTTGCACAAAAACATTTATATTGTACTGACATGGATATTCTTTCCTTTTTTTTTATTTTCAGATGACTTTCCAAACGTAGTTATAGATGGAATTCTACATGGAATATTTTATCCTCATTTACTGCCCAGGTAGAAGGGATGCATGGCGAAAAGAAGCTGAAGCAAGTCTATGAGTCATGTTTAATGGAATTAACAGGAATAAAATTCTGTGATGTGAAAATTGTGCTCAGAAGCAAGAGGCACAGCCTCAGATTAAGTTCAAGCATTATATCTTTTTAAATAAAATCACTGTCATTACAGTTGCTGCTTTTAAAAAAATAGATATGGAAACAACAGTATTGAAGTTATTTATACCTTCTATATATTGACATGCTCTAACTATTTAACACTAAATATTCTAAGTCATACACTGAATTGTGCTAATCTTTGAAAAGTTTTACTAATTATTTCTGTAACTTCTATCAAAGCAAACACTAAACCTTTTTTGTACCAGAATTTTTCCCAGCACATTACCCACTGCTGGCACTGGATGGATTATAAGTGCTGAAAATAGCGAGTGAAGAATAGGAAAACATGGTTTCACATTCTGAAACACAGTGCTCTCTGAGGAGATTTTCTAAAGTTCAGTTGAAATTATTTTGCTTACCAAGAGCTCTCACATGGCACTTAACGCATCTCCATCCAGTTACGACATCTGTGTGTATGTTTAGTCTCCACATCAACTTGCAGACTGTATTCCGTATCTTAACATATTATAAGTCATAGAGCATACAACTCTGTGGGTAAGCTAAAGCAAGAATATGATTAAGATTATGATCAAACTAAAACTGATACATATGTTCAGATTTAACTGGAAATTTGTATGTGTGCTACTGGACATTACAAAGTAAATTACTAGAACGTGAATGTACTGCTTCAGTGTCTTTTTTGTGCTTTTCTATTGAAGCAAAACATTTCTCTGAGCTTCTGTCATAAGAGATGAGTCTCACAGATGTTTCCACATGAACTATGAGAAAATATCTGTGTGTCTGCTCATTTAAAGCTCTTAGCACCACACCATCTGAACATGCTACACTTAAAAAAGTGTATGCCTTGGTGAGAAAAATTCAGTGTAATTGAACAGCCAGTAAGTCACTGGGTTCCTCAGCAGAAGGGAGTGTTGCACAAAAACATCAATGGCAAAGCTAAGCATGAACAGCATCCAGACCCTGGAGATACAAGGATTGCCTCCTCTTGACTACTCAATGTGTTTGGAAGCCGCCTGGGCAGAGTGAAAAGCTGGGACTTGGATAAAAGGCAGGCCTGTTGCTGCAGCACTTGTGCAGGTAGCAGAACTTTATGCTGTCTGCAGGACCAACCCCCAGGAAAGCTTTCAGGTACTAGCAGAAAGCTGTTTGGGCAAGGGAGTCTGAGGCACTCTTGCTCCTACTTGAATTTTACTTTTAACAGTTAGCAGAAAGAAAAATGATCACAGGTAAAATGAAGTCTGATTGCC
>WEIV01010126.1:2326-17588 GCA_013390005.1 Calyptomena viridis | reverse complement strand
TCTCGGCGCCGCCCGGTTGCGGATGGTGCCGGGCCAGGCCCCCGCCCCAGGCTGGGCTGGGAGCGGGCGCTCGGGAGACGGGGAGCTGTGTGCCCTGCCCGGCGCTCAGCCTCGGCGAAAGGGAACCGCAGTTACGTGAGAGGGGCCCGGACGTTCAGCCTTCGCCTTCGGCCAGGCCGTGTGCCCGGAACGTCTCACAGGTGCATGAAGTAGCCAAAATAGTAAACACGCAAGGGATTGAGCCAGTAGTGCGTCCTTGTGGCCGTGAAGGCAAATGGTATCCTGGGGTTGCGTTCGCAACAGCTCTGCCAGCAGGTCAAAGGACCTCAACTCGCCCATGTTGAAGACTCACCTGCAGTGCTGTGTCCAGTTCTGGGCCACTCAGTACGAAAGACGTGATCCCCTTGGAGCAGATCCAGCAGAGGGCAACAAAGATGATTAAGGGACTGGAACCTTACTCGTAGGAGGGAAGGCTGAGCAAGCTGGGCCTGTTCAGCCTGGAGAAGAGACGACCTCATCCATGTCTGTGAGTATCTGCAGGGGGTGCCAAGAAGATAGATCCAGCCTCTTCTCAGTGATGCCAAGCAATAGAATGAGGGAAAGAGCAGAAGCTGTTACACATGAAGTTTCACCTGAATACGAGGAAGAACTTCTTCACTGTGTGGGTGACCACACACTGAACAGATTGCTCAGAGACGTTGTGGAGTCTTCCTCAATGGAGATACTCAAAAACTGTCTAGATGCAATCCTGCACAATGTGCTGTAGGATGACCTTACTTGAGCAGAGAGGTTGGACCAGAAGCCGCTCTGTGGTCCCATCCAACCTGACCCATTCCGTGAATCTCTGATTTTGAAAGTGGGTTGTTGATCTTTTGTGTATTTCATGTGCTGAGTAGAAATAAGAGCCTTTGAGGCACTTGTAATACTTTTGGATTCGCTAGTGTTAACAGTGGAGGTGCACTGCTTGGCACCCATGTCAGCACCCCTAACTTTGAACAATAAACAGCAGCACTTTATTACAGCAGCAGTTAAAGGAATTTATCAAATGCAAATATATCTCCCATGCCATTGTCTACCAAGACAAGAAGAGGGGTCCCAGTCTAGCAGATTACCTTTGACCTCTTATTTTCTCTGTTCAAGAAACATTTGCATTCAGGACCTGACTCAAATGGTGCTGCTGCAGTCCCTAGAAAATTTGCAAATTGTAGCACACACTGAAATTTTGTGGCCTCTCAACTTCCAGCATGTGAAAGAAAAGTTATACTAGATACTGGTATACTGCAAGCGGAAGGATGGCAGTGGCTTGTGTAAACACACTGGGGATTAAGCTCAGCAGTGCTGTGTTTCTGGGTGCACATACGCAGAGCATTTGGTACTACTTGCAAAGCCAGCCCATAGCTCAAGTGTAGTGCCCGAGGGAGAATGTGCTCTGCGTCACTGTCATTGTTTCTGAACCTCTCAGCTTGAGTCTGTGCCTCAGGTCACAAGTAGTAGACACAATGATCATAGAATCAGAATTGTTGATGATGGGAAAAGACCTTTAATGTCATCAAGTCCAACCATTAACCCAACACTGCCAGGTCTGTGGTTGCTCGCATGGTCCCAGAGGCATAATGACGAGAAGGTTGACTCCATAAAATGTTCAGAGGCTTTATTTATCTATGAGAGTGTTAATTTCTATGCAGAGAAAGCTTAAGCATCTAAGCATCAGCAAAGGCTCTAATACCTACCTAGCAGACTCTGCATCCACAGCTTCCCAGGCAAACTGCCTGGAAAGCTCTGGACACAAGACTCTCTCTGGTCAGGTGTCTGGCCAGGCAGAGGGTCTGCTGCTCTATGAAGTCAGAACATGTCTTCCCTTCTTCTTGCGCAGTTACAGAAATATATATCAGATTGTATTTATGTTAGTTATCCAATGACCTGAGGGCCAAGCTCTTCTTATCCAACCAAGGGGAATAAGGTCATAGCCACTTAGAGCAGGACTTATGCTCAGGAGAAATGTGGCCTGTAGGACAGGGCTACAAGGTCCAGCACTAAACCTTGTCTTTAAGTGTCGCATCTACATGTCTTTTAAATACCTCCGGGGGTGGTACCCTTTCCATGAAGCAATTTTTCATAATATCCAACTTAAACATACCATGGCATGGTTTGGAAATGTTTCTTCTTGTCCTATGGCTTATTACTTGGGAGAAGAGGATGACTCCCACCACCTTACTACAAGCTCTTTCAGGTAGTTGTAGAGAGCAATAGGTCTCCCCTGAGTCTCCTTCTCTCCAGGGTGAACACCCTCAGCTCCCCCAGCCCTTCCATATAAGATTTGTGTTTCAGACTGTTCCTCACCTTTGTTGCCCTTCTCTGGACACACTCCAGCAGCAAAGTGTGCATCTTGTAGTGAGAAGCCCAAAACTGAGCACAGGATTCTAGGTGTGGCCTCACTAATGCCCAGTACAAAGGGACAATCTCTTTCTTGGTCCTGCTGGCCACACTATTTTTAATATAGGTCAGGATGCCTTGGGCCTTTTTGCCACCTGTGCACACTGCTGGCTCAGGTCCAGCCACTGTCAACTAGCACACCCAGGTCCTTCACCACTGGACTGCTTTTCAGACACTTCTCACATTTTGTAGCTCTGCATGGGATTGTTGTGGCTCAAGGGCAGGACACAGCGCTTGGTCTTGTTGAACCTCATAAACCGGCCTCAGCCCATGGATCCAGCCTGTCCAGATCCCTCTATAGAGCCTTCCCTCCCTCCAGCAGATCAACATTTCTGCCCAACTTAGTGTCATCTGCAAACTGATAGAGGGTGCACGTAATCCCCTCATCCAGATCATGGATAAAGATATTAGACAGTCCCCAGTACTGAGCCTGGGGAAAAAGACTTGTGAGAAGCCACCAGCTGAATCTAACTCCATTCACCACCCCTCTCTGGGCCAGGCCATCCAGCCAGTTTTGCCCAGCAGAGAGTGTACCTGTCCAAGCCATGAACAACAAAGCACTGTGTGCTTTTCATGTGGTCTGTACAGCTGATCAAATGTGTACTAGCATAGATGTACCCAAATCCTCAGTTTTTGCTATTGAGTGGTAACAGACTGGTTTTCATAGGGGATGTCACTTTTCTGCTCTTTTCCATTCTGCCTTATATGCTGCCTACACTAGTGTATCTGAGTGCAATGAGATTTCTCACCAGTGATTGTAGTAAAAATTAATTTCATGGGCACAGCAGAGAGTGGCAGTTACTGATTCCACATTACATAGCACATAAGCAGAAACACCAAGTGATCATCCTGCTTAATAAACGACTGACATGAATAGATCCTCTTTCCTAAGGAGTGTAGAATACAAGCAGTAGTAGCTCCAGAGTCAAAGAACCACCTGAACTAATCTATGGCTTAACTTTGACACCTGATCTATGTGCTTTCATTTTGTAAAACAAGGCTTTACTGAAGCCCTGACCATGGGGACTGTGGTCAGGACCGGCAACTATGGGCCCTCAAGGCACGGTTCAAAACATTTATCCTGCAGCTATGTAGATCTCTTTGTTTTAGTGAATCAAAACTAGTTCACGTGTGTGTAGGTGACTAAAGCACTTATCTCATCCCATTGCTAGTGAGTGCCATATTTCACAGTCACATTCTTTAAATATCAAAGCAGGCCCAAAATTTACTGTCTCTTATGCTAGATTCTTTGATGTGCTGTCAGTGCACTTTCAACAAGTATGTGAGTATGAGAATTTACTCAGAGTAAACTGAGTATGTGTTAATTTTCTCTTCCAGTTTGATAAGGTACTGAGAATTTAATATTATGATTCAGCTGCCTTCCTTGCAGCACAAACACATAATTGTGGTGTTTGACTAACTCTGGGGTTGAAATTTACTGCAGAAATGTAACAAAGTCCAAAGATTTTCTAATTTGTTGCAGTAGTTGGATATGAAGTATTAAAGGTCTGTATTATTGTACAAACATATTAGAAAATAATTAAGGATTTCACCTAAATGCTCACAAAAACCCTTTTGCAGTCCACATATGTACCTAATCACGTAAACTGCAATAGTTAAAATCCAGAAGGTGTAAACTTACCATTTCCATTACCATTACCATTCTGTTTAGAGAATCATGGAATCATAGAACCATAGAATGGTTTGAATTAGAAGAGACCTTAAAGACCATCTAGTTCCAACCCCCCTGCCATAGTCAGGGACATCTCTCACTAGACCAAGTTGCTCAGATGTCTATCCAGCACAACCTTGAACACTCCAGGGACTGAGCTTTCACAGCTTCTCTGGGCAACCTGTTCCAGTGCTTTACTGTCCTCACAGTAAAGAATTTCTTCCTAGTATCTAATTTAGATATTTTAGTCTTTTAGTTTGAAGCCATTCCCCCTGGTTCTGTCACTAAAATCTACCTTTATTGCAGCTACATATGCAGTATTTGTCTGCTCTGAAGGTGTTGTCATTTTGCTTACACTAAATAAGAAATGTTGCAGACTGTGGGATGACTGGGGGATATGACAAAAACAGAAGAAATCTTCATATATAGGGACATGTTAAAATTTTTCAGCACTCTGAAGGTAATATTTTTAGGTTTGGAGTGAGTCAGACAGAACATTTTCAAATACTCCAAATGCATGCAAATCACTTAGTGAATATTGTCAGAAATGTGGAAAAAGGTGCAGCCATAACTAATTCTCAGGTTTGAATTTGAAAGAAGACCAGTGCTGGCTGATGAGACTGTATTGTCTCAGAGCAGTTCAGTCAGAGCAGTACACTGATTTAAATCATGAGGTGCAGAAGAATGAGCAAGGAGCTGGGAAGACACCAAAAAGATGATCTGGCTGGGCAGCTCCTTGATTTAATACTCTGTAATACAGAAGGGCCTATTCAGTGTAGGTATGCTGAACAACACTTTCTAGCCACAGGACCCCCCCAGAGTTCCTTTCCACTCTCTCAATAAAAAGTTGGTGTTTGCAAGGAAGACTTCCCTGTTTAGTGAAGTGTAAATATGTTTCATCATAAGGCAGGAAGAATGAAAGGAGTGGTTGATAGCACCGAAGAGATTTAAAAACATCAAGATGAGACAGGATCTGGTTTACATTATCTGCGAAAGTTTATGCGCACTGGTGATGCTGCTAAATAATTTTTGGAAGAAGATAAAACAATGTTTAAAGAGCAAATCTTGAAAAGAGACAGAAACTTAATATGTTCAATGAAAACTCAATTTTACACAGAAAATCTCTTCCTGATGCTGAAAGAAGTACATATTCTTTTTGTAAGAATTTGATGTCATGACTGTCAAACTGAAAGTAAACAAAAGTCAGACAAACAGTAGACTTTGTCCTAGCTGTGAAAAGAAAGAAATCTTTGCAATGAAACTAGGAAACAATGTGCAAAAACTGTTATGAACGCTTTATTTTTCTGCTTTAATTATTAATAATTACCTTGAACATTTTGGAGGCCTTTGCAAACTCTTTACTCGAACTGGGTACAGTCTACTGGGAACTCCACAGGATTCACTGTGGCTTTACACAGGGACAGCTTCTGCATATTAAAAATAAAAAAAAAAATCAGGAGAAAACCGTTCTTTCCTTTTCTATCTTCTCTAGCCATGAACAATTTGTTCACCTTTTCTGTGCAGCTGATTTGAAGACTGTTATCATTTCTCCCCTCAGTTTTCTTTTGTGTAGACTAAACAACCCCAATTACTTCAATCTTTCAAATATTAAAGCAGGCGTCATCTGGCTGTGTAGTTCTTAGTTGAAATATTACCTTTGTCCTTACATGTGAGTAGAAGCTACAGATAAGCACGTTTTGTTATTTCTTATTTGTTCTTTTTCCTTTTATGTTGATCAAGTGATATGAGGCTATTGTGACAAAAATTATGTAGTTCATTCAAAGAATATGTTCAGGCTATCTTATGTTTGTAATATGGTGTACAGGACATGTTGCATTTTAGACTGAGCAGATGTATTATTTTGGTGCTTGTCTTTTGAAGTCATCAAGCTTTTAAAAAAATAATTTGCTACTATTTGACAGTCTTCAATTTAAGTAATAGTTCCTGTAATGAGATGTTTCATAGCTTCTGATGAGCTCTTTACAATTTGGAATGGGTGCAGAAGAGAGATCTGTTGAGTGTATAGGATCTGACAGATTTTGATTTCTAGTAGTAGCATTGTCAGTAATTCTAGCACTTCCCTTTAGCAATGTGTCATGATGTGAGCTATGATTTATTGTAGTGACACAGTAATATTTCATATCCAAATTGCTCTAGTATATCATGTTATACAGGTGAAAAGAATTCTGGCCATGATATATGTAATAGTAATGCTTTATGGTTCTGTAGGCACTTTCATCGATGTTAACTGTTTGACAGTTGCCGGGATAAAACTTGGAGTATGCACTGTGTCCTGTAAGGGTGCTGTAACTGAGCTTTTATTTTTATTTTCTCACTTTGAAATGGGTTTTCGATTCTCAAGCCTGGATCACTGAAAGTGTCATCCCTCCCAGGCCAGATATTCGTTAGTATAGTTTCATATTGCCATTGTGTTACTTGTCTTGGTTTTTTAGTGTATCATTGGTGAAATAAAGTCATATGTTTAAAGCCAAACTTTAATCCCATAAAGACCAAGAAATGCCACCACTTCATCTTATACATCATCTGAGTTATAAAATGGTTAAAAGCGATGAAATATCAAGGCCATTTTGATTACATGCAGTTCTAAGATACCACAGTTAAAAAAACAACTTAAAGTCCGTGAATTGTAAGTCACTATATATGGCCTTCATGAATAATGAAGAAAGAGGTTTATGGGGAGTTTTGTTTGTGTTTTTTTTGTCTTTTCCTTTATGTGACTTCAGAAAGATGGAGTGTATCCTGTGTGCTGTCTCTTATATTAAACCACTTATAAAATGGCTTAGACTTCTCCTGTCATCTGGTGCACTTATGCAAAATGAATGTGTCCTATGCTCCGGATAAGTGTCTTCCTTGTGGTGAATAGTTTTTAAGTTTTTAGATTTTGTATCCAAACACAATTTGAAGTGTCACCCTTTCCACTCTAATGGTCAAAGCATTTATTTAGGTGATAGCAGCAATGTGTTTGCAAAATAGTGCAGCTGGAGCCAGCACCATTTTGAGCACATATGTTTACAGGATATCAGAGCTATCTATAATTGCACATCTCACTGCAGTGAGCATTTAGCACGTAGTCATTCATTTAAATACTGTTTTTCATAGCATCTGCAGTTGCAGAAGATCTCTTAGGGGAAATTTAAAAACTAGCAGTGAAGCCTAGCTGTAGGGAAACATAGTATCAAATTTCTTTGTTTTCAAGGCAGAAGTTCTAAAACTTAGAGGGGAAAAAACCCAACCAAATGAAAATCTAAAACTGCGTAACATTCTAAAATGACTTTCTTTTTCTTTCTCTGATTATTACTTACAGTAAAGATTCTAGTGCTCTGAACAGTATTGCACATCCCTTATCTACAGCTGTAGTCACTCTTCCGTGGGACTGCTCACACCTCAAAGTATATTGTTGTTTGAAAAGTATGCCTTTGTCAATAAATTTAAGTTCCAGTAATCAATACTTCCAGCCTGATAATGCCCAGAGGTGCAAATCAGAATATACACCCCATGTCTCTTTGCTCTTAAGAAAAAAAAGATAATTCCTTGCTTAAAAATGCAAATGGGAAACCGAAAAAGTAACATCCTGTCACAAAACTATGGTGATGAATTTATACAGATTTGTTGTTTTCTTGTGAGATTTTAAATTATGATGATGGGTCATGGTGGTGGAGAGGGAGAGCAAGAGAAAGGCAGGGAAAGAAGGAAATAGGAAGAATGAAACAGTAAAACTCCTTAATTGTCTAGGAGGAAATAGCAACTCAGAACTAACATTCAGAAGAAGATGAACATGCTTTGCATTGCCAAGCCATGTGAATGTGTTTGGTTCTCATCTTTAAATACCAGATTAGATTGTAATCAAGAGGGAAAATGAAACTTGCAGCTGTTTGAAAGGAAAGTGACAAGGACAATTAAAAGAGTTTTTGCTTTACAGATCATAAGGAAAGCAGTAAAATATTTAGAGAAGTTTTATATGAAAGCTGATAATTTTAGAAAAGACTTGAGTATCTAGAAAAAGGGAGAATGCTGCTGCCAGGGTGATTTTAAATGAGAAAAATATGTTGGTGGTTTGTTTCAAGGTAAGTGAAAGGTGAGGATACATTATATTTCTCTCTCCAACTCACTCTGGAGCCTGCTGTGCTGACAGAAGTACAAAGGTAGCCTCATTAGTGCAGGAAATATGGGTTAGAAGATACAGAGAAAAGAGATACATGTAATTTCAGTGTCCCTGAAGTTCTGCATTGTTGTTACCCACTGTAAGTATTGTCTGATCAAGGACCTCATCTATCTAGCTTCTATCTGGTTTCTAATCAGTAAGATGCAGTTGCTGAAAAGACGTATTGCTAGCTGACAGACTACACTATGTAAAAAAGATATCTTAAGCTACCTGCAAAAACTTGTGTCCAGTGCTTCACTTCTGTATTTGCTTTTAAGTTTGATTGAGATTTTATTCTTTTGCATATATGGTTGCCTGCATACACTTGACTTAGATATCACCCTATTCGTTGCACATTTCAGGTCTTTATAAAAATATACACTGAACTAAATAATTTTATTGGAGCTGTAATATTCTTGGAGATTTTACAAATCAGAGAGCAAATTTCTAAGAAATGCATACCATGATCTTTTGACTATATGAAATAAGTTAGTATAAATTTTTTTTACATTAAATCTGTGCAATAGCTAAAGCGTCTGCCAGGATTATGCAAGGATCTAGGAAAGGACACTAGTCTTGCTTACAAGATCAGCATTAGATGCTCAGCTGTTAGCAAGTACCTATAGGAGGTGTTTTTACTTAGTTTTTGGTGGGTTTTTTTAATGTTGTTACAACCGGTCACAAGCAAAATCCTACACACTGATCCTCTTTAAGAATATCCATGTCTCTAGGAAAGTATGATGAATTCTCCCACTTGAAAATAAAAAAATAAAAAGAAAAAGTAGTATTCTGACAAGCGTGGGACAATAACTCTGGATGTATTGATATTTCGGTGGTGGTTGTGTGTTTTTTGCAACACTCAGATGAACACCATTGAAACTATTCTTCTTTCTCTTGCCACTGTATATGCTAAGTTGATTCTCCCTTTTCTAAGTAATTTATTTTGTAAAAATTTGCAAATTCTACATTTTGTGCTCAGTAACTTGTTACAGCAGTCGCCCTTATATTTAATCATAGACTTTTTTCATAGTATGTGTAATGAATAGTAGTGTAAATGTATTATTTTGGAGAAAGGAATTCTAGGTAATTTGGAAATAATTCTGATTCTCACTTTTGGAGACCTGCACGGATGGCAGCAGGACCTTTTTGTGGTGGGTTGGCTGTGGCTGGATACAGGGTGCCCATTCACAGCCCATTTCAGTAGAACGAGGGGTTAGAAAATAAGATGGAGAAAAAACTCATGTGTTAAGATACAGGCAGTTTAATAAAACAAAAGGAGAGGTTGTACATGGAAGCAAAGGAAAACAAAAGATTTATTCTCTATTTACCATCTGCAGGTGATATCCAGCCATTTCCGGGGAATCAGGGCTTCAGTTATCAGCACTTACCAGTTGCTCGAGGATGAGGGGGGCAGAATGTTGGAGAGACAGCGCTGATGCTGCGGAATTCAGAGCACCACTGTGTTGTCAACACCTTTCTAAGCTACCAATGCACAGTACAGCACTGCGAGGGCTGCTGTGGGGAAAGTTGCCTCTGTCCCAGCCAGACCTCATAGACGTTTGTATTTACAATTCTGATGTTCAGAAGTACATGAAAAATCTCAGCATTGAATTCCCACTATCAAAACTGGAGCCAAAAGGTCTGACATGGAAAGCTGGGGATTTTAAACACTTTGTTCACTCTTGGGAAAGGAACTTTCAGACATTGTGGAAATTTTCAGTATTGTTGTGTTTTAATGATCTTTTTTTAAGTGTTAGCAACCCCCCTAAGCCCTGAGGACTACACAAAGCTCTTTAAAACAAGAATTTCCTACAAAATGCATAGAATATACATAATGCATAGAAATGCAATTGTCTGGAATGACAATTTGCTCATACTGCTGTCAGTTCTCAATATTTAATTCATCAGAAACTGATGCCGTAGCATGTTTACCACTTCCCATTTGTGTTCTTTACATTTCCTTAGCAACCTTTCCAAGGCTGCTAAGACTTAACTATTTTTTTCTCAGTATATTGTCGTTAAATGTTTTCCTGGTTTTTGGTTCTGTCACCCAATTATATGAAGCACTGCAACATGTCATAAAAACCATGGGAACAGTCTGGGAAATTTAAATTGGTCTGAAGAAACAGAGCAGATCTCTGAGCAACCTGGTCTAGTCGAAGATGTTTCTGCTCATGACAGGGAGTTGGACTAGCTGACCTTTGAAGGTCTTTTCCAACCCAAACTATTCTGTGATTCTGTGAGAAGTGACCAAATTTCTGACTGCAAGCAAAGGAACCTGAAAAGGGATAAATAACTCAAGGATCTGATGTGTTAATAGCATTTTACTGGGGAATGCTTTTTAGAAATATGTCTTCACATTGAGTTTTGTGTGCCAAAATGCTTAATGTAATTATTAACACCAGTGCAACTCTTGTTCTTTCTTCAGTCTTTAGATTGATTATACTTTGCTGGATGCCACATTTTCTCTGTGTCTGAAAGCATACCTTAATTTTGTAATGTTTTGGATGCCACATCCAAAAGAGTTTTGGTTGACAAACTAATAAGTTGGATGCAAAGCAGATTAGAAAGTCCTACTTATATTATTTATTCCATTAAATTTTAAATAACCCTCATTAGAGTCCACAAAGCCTTAACTGATTTTTGGTTTTCAGTTCAAAATAGACTTTACTGGATTTAAATGGAATCCCACAAATGTTACCTGGAAGCTGATTTATTTTTATGTCAGTTTTTACATGTTTAAAATATGGCCCTGATTTCTAGCAGAAGCAGAGTCAGAGTAGAAACAAAGCAGATGTTTCTCTGATGGTATCTTTGGGTATGTCAATGGTATTCTTAGAAATAGAGAAATGTTGGCTTGGCAAACTACTGGTGGCATTTTTCTTCTCATTAAAACATCAAATTGATAAAGTCCACATACTGCTTTTTTTTTTCCAAAATGTTCAGGCTTCTTTAAACATTAGCATTCTTGTGACTTCATTGGCAGTGCAGGCTTCTAGGAAACTCACTTTATACAAATCTCTTCCTTCACATTTCCTTCCATCAACCTGACAAGCAAGAAAAAAAGTCACCCCTAAGATTGCCAGTTGTAGCTGCTTCTGAAGGCAAGGGATTACAATGAGTACTTAAAATTCGGTTCCAGGAAAGCTTTTTCCTGTCTGGGGCTATGTCTTTTTGCCCATTGACAGAAAAGCCAGGACTTTTTTACACTTAGAAATGCTCTGTGTCAAAATTCTCTAACTTCAGACAACATAGTCAGGGAAAAGACAGCTTTATAGAAGACCTCAGTAGTATTGTAAATCCAGAATATATTCACAACTGTTATGCTTATACATTGCTATAAAAGCAGACAGATACATCATGTGATGTGCAAACTACTGTTTTCACACTTAGGACACCAATTTGTAAATTTGAACCAGTAAATCTTCCTGAACATAAAACAAAATTGGTACTTGTTTCATAAACACATTGGCTATGTATATTATGTCTAAAGCAGCAAATGTTTCCCTAGAGGATAAACAATGTCATCCACAGCTAAAGTGTTGTCTTTTAATGGCATGGTTCATAAATTGTAATGTCATTAAAAAATTAGATTCAAACTATTTACAAAAGCAAAATAATTTCACCGCAATAGTGAGTGAAATGTAAATTAGAACTTGGATCTTTATTCTGCCTCTTTAAGATCAATGTAAGCTCAGTTCTTACAAAGTGGTGTTTACTGCTATCAAACCAGGATACCAGAACACAGAAACACCACTCTGGTGAAGCATTCCAGCAGAGGTGTCCTTGTTGGCTGACCTTCTCTTCTCTCTGTCTTCTGTCTGTGATGCTTCCCCATTAATTGCATTTTCTGTCTGAGTAAGATTTTTGCATTTGGTAGTGTAAGATTTATATATTTGGCAGCCTGTAAGGATCAACTTGGCTAAGGATGTTTTCTGGTGAGACTAAGAGTGTCCACATGTGGTCTTTTCTGCCAGAAGGTACAAGTGGTAGAAGAGACATTTCACAGCTATGATCTGATTAAATGAAGCTTATCCATAGCTGTGGATAAAGTTCAAAGATAGAGGTGTGATTTATGCTTCTTCCTTCAGACCTAGAATAGGTCTGCATGACTGCAGGAACTATGACAATTTGTATCTCAGCCATGGTCTGGATAAGAAAAATTGTGAGGTGTCCCAATCATGGTTTCTAGAGGAAAATAAGATGACCATGGCTTTCAGACTGAACTATTAGAAAGAACTCCTCTGTGAAAGCTGGAATAGGAGCAGATAATCTGTGAAGGATAGCTGGGGTGACAGGCACAAGTTCATACTCTGGCAAGCTGGGATAAACATGAAATTAAGGCTTGACATTTCCTTTCCTTCCTTCCCTTCTCTTCCTTTACCACTGGCTTTTTTAGAGATTTACAAACAATTTTAGTCATCTGTCTGCATAGGGACTTCTTTATTGCTACACACAGATCAATGGGTCAGTGGCAGACCCAGTATATATTTTTCAGAAGTTACCATGGTGAGAGAAAATGGTGAGTCCCCTCTGAAGCACCTTCCAGCAGTACAACAACTGTGTTTCTATCTTCTCGTGGATACTCTTGTCTCCTCTATTAAGACATCAGTATGCCAACAAAAAATCAAGTGCAACTTGCTTATCCTGAATCACAGTAGGGTCAAAATTGTGCTGCGAGATGATGCTTTGACTACTTGTCTGAGATACTGTTTCCAGCAGTATAAAGAGCTCCATGTCACTCAATGAAGCCTTGGCAATCTGTCTGAAATTGGATAACCAGGTAGCATCAGTATCCACTACTGCTTTATTTAACATTTATCTCACCTGGAAACTTTGTCTCTCCATGCTGGGTAAGGACTTGGTAAAGCAAACAGTGAATTTTGCTGAGATCTTGAACAATCTCGGCTGCTTCAGTGGAAGCTGGCTGACAAGCCCATCAATCACTGAGCTCCTTTCCAGTTTTGCATCTACTTTTTCAACAGAATCATCCTCAAAATCATGAATTGTCTGAGTAGAAAGAGCTAGAAAGCAGTCATCTCAAATTCATTCCTTTATCACCTGCTAATGTTGCCTTTATGTGTCTGCCTAGAAGTAACGTCAGCAAGACAAGGACATTTAATAGAAAGTATATTTTCAAAGATTCATCATGGACATTCAAAGTTACAGAAGCTAAAGTGATGGCTTATGAGGAGGAACAGGGAGAAGCAGCAAAATAAACCAAGCTTATGACCTTAGCAATCTCAGCTGCTGTAATATCACTTGTTGTCAGTAATAATATGCAGGTAATGGTTATCAGACTGAGAACATGCTCAGTATTCTGGGCAAATTTTGTTAAATTACTTGCTTGATTCTAAAATTGTAGTCTACTATCTGGTTGCAAACTATCTGTATTTTGCTTTCTGAATACCAGATGTGTTTGGGAGGCATTATATCTCAGAATAACAGAATTGTCTGTTAGCAGAACTCTGGGCTTTCTGAAGAAGTGTTTCTCAAAATTGGCTTGGAGAGGGAGGAAAATGTCTTTTAAAGAATGAAGCTATACCTCCCATCTCAGGAGAAATGATAGAAAGCTATAGATCATGAGCTGTTTTTCCAGGAACATTACCTCTACAAACTTTAAAGACTACTAGACTGTAGTTGTTGACAACTGCCAATCCTGGAGGAGGAGAAATTATTATAATTCATGCAAGATGACTCTTAGACTGAGGAGTAGGAAAAAGACTTCACGCAATGTCACAGCCACTGTGACACTACTACTTAGTCTAAGACACTACTACTAAGACCCAGCTACTTAGAAAAGCTCAGAAGCTGCACTGGAAGTTCCACTTCTCTCATAAAAAATACTGGCAGTTGAAAAGAGAGTTTTGTGTTTGGAGGATTTGCCTTTCAAAACTGACTCAGGATTTTATATACCAGCCTGGAACGTGCTGCAAGAAACTCTAAAAGAAAGGGTCTAAAAAATGTAGCCAGGAGATGCACATGAGAGTAGAGTGTGTGGGCTAACAAAAGTCATGAATGCCTGGCTTGGCTCCAGGTGTCATCAAAGCTGCCTTTGCTGCAGAAGGCACTCAATCAGGAGTAGAAGTCTGGTGTCAAGAGTTGCTTGGTGACCTAATTCAGACTATTATCACCACAACACCAGTAAAGATGCTAATCTTCTACAGTAAATCTTGGATTCTTAGGTACTTAACACTTTTGTCTCCATCTCATGACCAGTGTGGTAAATTCAATAGGACTCGGAGAACAGATTTACTCTTGTTTATCCTGGAAATAAAGGGCATAAATATGAAGAGAAGACTCAGTGAAAAGACAAGTAGTTCATATTTATTTTGTATGCCTTTTTCCCCCTAAGAAAAACTAACCACACAAAGTAATAAGAACAAGGCCAAAGTACACTAAAGAATACTTTTCTCAGCCCTGTCTTCTGTTTCCATTTTCCCTGGAATGCAGAAGAAAAGTGTTATTAAAGCTTCCCTGTGACAACACAAAATCCTGTGGTAGTGGCTACTACCATTGATCTCAAAGGAGTAAGGATGAGAAAAGTTGGCATAAAATGCAGTCTTTATTGAAATTGTAGTTGTTAAGAATTCAGCTGAGGTACTTTGCTTTAGGAAGAAACAGATTCATATCATTTCACAGATTAATATGCTTAAGAATTGTTGGTATGAATCATGTAAAGATAACCTATTTTGTGAATGTAGATTTAAAATTGTATTTATTCCATTTTTATACCTTGGTTCAACCACATAGGAAACAGGAAAAACACTATTGGACTTTGAGAAAAATGTAGAGAAATAGGGAGAAATCCTTTTGATTGGACTGGAATACTCCATGGATAGCAAAGGAATTTTTTTTTTCTTTGCAGAATGATTGAAGTACATATTTCAGAATTTGCCAGTCAAGATACACCTAAAACCTAACAAGAGCTATCTTCCTCTTCTCTCAGCATGACATGACAGGAGCTTGAGAGATAACTGTTGTAAATAGAGTAT
>WEIV01010125.1:99247-117397 GCA_013390005.1 Calyptomena viridis | reverse complement strand
ATTTTATCAGACTATTTGCAACAGGAGTAGCCTCGGGAAGCAGCCAGCCGGGATGGGCCGAGGGCTGGCACGGCCCCACACCCGGCACGGCTTGATTGGAGTCTTGGAAGTGTTTTCCTATCTCAGCCTTTGGGTTTTCCCTTTTATTCCCTCCTTCGCTTACATTCAGGACCAGCGAGCTCAGCCGGAGCCTCCCTTTTCTCCCTTACCTCCTCCCACGTTCCTGGAAGGTCACAGCAGTGTCTTCACCTCCACGTGGATGCAGGAATTTGCATCGCCGGGCGGACCAGTCCAGACCAGTTTGTTATCGGAGCGTCCGCAGCCAAACCTCCCTCCGCTGCCGCCAAAGTTCATGGAGGAAAGTGATAAATCCAGCGGGGGGTGGGCGGGATGTTTGTACCTCGTACCAACGTGTCTGCCCGGTGCTAACGAGCTGCCGATCATTCCCAGGGAGGAACGCGGGGAGAGACGAGGGAAGAGAGGCTGGAGGCGCCTGGCAGAGGTGACCAGTGACTGACTGGCCCAGGAGGCGGTGAGTGGGGTTTGGGAGACCCTCTGAGCCCCGTCCCCAGGGCTGCCGGGGGGGGAGATGCTGCAAGGGGGGCCCAAAGGCGGCTGCAGTGCCAGGGGGTGACGGACACGTTGGAAGGCGTTGGGAAGTGGCACCGGCAGCTCCTGCAGCCCCTTGGCTCCCGCAGCCCCCCGCCCGTCCCCGTGCCAGGGCTGCGCCCCCCGGCAAAGGGGGGTGTGATGGGAGGGTCCAGACCCTCTCGCCCTTCTCCTGCCCCTCCTCGACCCTGCAGGCTCTGCCGCAGCCCCGAGGGGGGGCCCTGCTCCCCCAAATATCCCGGCACGAGGCTCGAGCATCCCGGGAACCATCTGGTTGCTCCAGGCGATGCCGGAGCTGGATGGTGGCAGGGCCTGGGGGCGAGGGGGGATTTGCACGGTGCCTTCGTCAACTGGGGGTGCAGGGACTCGCCTCGCACAGTTGTTCCACGCCCTGGGGGTGCAGGGCCCCCCGTTTCAGGATGGCTCCGCAGGGCCGGGGCCGGGGCAGACCCAGGGGCTGCAGCCCGGTGCTGACGGGGTGCAGTTGAAGGGTCTTTCGTCCCTCTCCGCTTTCAGGCCGGTTCGCTGATGGGTCTGAGATTCCTGGAGGAATTTGGCTGTCCCTGGGGATCAGGGAAGCGGTGGTGCCCGAGGGACCTTGGGGGGCTCTGCTCCCCCGTTATGGAGTGTTTCTTCTCTGGAGGGGAATCGGTGGCGGGAACAGGATGGGAAGAGGAGGGGAAACTTCCAGGGGGAGGGCTCCGGGAGAGCTCACCGGGGGGGAATCAGCTCCCGCCGGATATTGTACTGGAACGAGCTGGTGGGAGAGACCCGCGGCCCCGGTGAGCGCGGCGGGGTGCGGGGCTGCGGGTCAGGAGTGCATAGGTACAGGATTGGGGTGCAGGGGTACAGGATTGGGGTGCAGGGGTACAGGGCGCTGCATCCCACCCTCCCGCGTACTTCAGTGCTGCTTTGCAGGGGTCTACACTGCCGTGCGAGGTAAAACCGCAATTTAGGGACAAAAGTGTTTTATTTTGTCCCTCCGGTCCTGCCCCAGGGTGCTCCCTGCGGACGAGGACCGGGTGATGCCCGTGCAGCCATTAACTCGTGCCAGCCCGGGGCGAGGGTGGGCTGGTGGCTGTGGGAGCCCAGTGCCGAGCGGGGGTCGGGTGGTTTGGGGTCAGATCTGTGACTCCCGCAGCCCGGAGGGAAGGGAACACAAAGGTTGCCCCGGGGAACCTCCCTCGTGCCTGTGGAGAGCCCAGACTGTCCCGTGGGAGCAGCGTGGGGCAGGGATGGAGCCTGGGGTGCCCAGGCTGGCGGGAAGCAGTGGCGGGGCACTTGTCCAGGGCAGGGAGAGCGGCTGGGCCGGGATCCCGTGGGACAGCCCGGGGCGGTGCCGCGGGTGCTGTGACCCGTGGGGTTGGCACAGGGCGATGAAACGCGGAGCCTCTGGAAAGGGGTGCCAAGGCACTGCCAGGTCCGTGTCCCCTCCTGGGGCTCAGCCGTGCCCTGCGGTCCTCGCTGGCGGCGATGCCGTGTGGCTCTGGAGATGTCCCAGAGCTCCGGGAGCACCTGGGTGGCACTTGGGTGGCAGCGTGGCAGAGCCGGCAGTGACGTCCTGGGGGACGTGCTCACCCTCGCCTCTCCCTTCCAGCGGATCCCGCACCTCCGGGGGCTCCTCTCCACGCCGGGACAGGGGCCAGGACGGGCTTCGGGCAGGATGTTCCCCCCGCGGGGCTGCGGGAGGGGCTTCCCCAGGGAGGTAGGTGGGTCTCGGGCGCTCCTGGGGCTGCCGGTGTGGGTGGGGGCAGAGGAGCTTTACGGGGCAAGGATGAGCGCCCGCTGCTCCATCCCTCGGGATGCTGCGGAGCCGGGAGAACATCGCCGAGGTTTGGGGAAGGACTGGGAATAGTCCGGGCTGCCCTCGGCCAGTAGAGGAGGGTGGGTGGGCTTCTGCCTCCCCATTGCTGCTCAGCACTCTCGTCTCTCAGCAGCCCGGGCCGTGGTGGGATGGAGCCGGGCCGTGCCCCCCTCACGGCCACGAGGATGTTTGGGAAGAGCCGCCCTGGGAGCACCGGCACAGGAGGGGTCGGGGCAGACGGTTCCGGGTAAGGGGCTGGGACTGGGGGGAGCAGCCACTCCCGGGGGGGGCAGTGTCATGGGCAGAGTGGGAGCTGCAGCCAAAGTTTATCAGAGAGACCCTCCCGTGGCTCAGAAAGGACCCCTTGGCTTTATAAAATCCTTCCCCAAGAGGAATGTGGACACATCTGGATCCAGTCCCAAACATAACCAGCAGTTTGTGTCTAAAGGATTAAACAGCTGTAAAAGTCTTTACACGACACTGTCCTGCAGGATTAAGAATGGCAAAGCAAATATGTTTACATAGATAAATTATTTATTTCAAAGTTAAATTAGTAATTACTAAGTAGAGGTTGATGTTACTTACCCAGACCAACCCAAATCTCTTTGGCTGTGACCGTGAGGGGCATCCCTGCTCCAGGGAGGAATCCACACACACTCCTAGGAGGCTGTGCTGGAAATCCCACGGTTCAAAAGTGGGATTGAGCTTTTATAGCATGAAACCACAGCGTATCAAGGCTGGGGGAGCCCTGCCAGGTCAGCACAACTCTGTTTATCCTTAAGTTACTGCTGCTTTCTGGTTCCTCTCAGGAAACATCTGTCCCCCACATCCCCACCAGTGCAGTTGTTCTCAGGGAACACTGAGTTTCACATCCCTGCGTTTAATTTTGGGTTATTTGAGTCAAGCTGCTCTCACCATTCCTCAACACCACCAGCAGCATGACCCCCTGTTCCACCACTGGCAATTTTTGCAATTAGGTGGAATTTGAGCAGTTTCACCCTAATTGCCTCCTGCTACAAGAAGGTGGTGTTGGGGTTCACCTACAAATCCAGTGTAGCCAGAAACAGGGGCTCCCCCAGGAGCAGGAGAGGCAGAAGGAGCTGAGGGTCGTGGTGGGCANAAATTATTTATTTCAAAGTTAAATTAGTAATTACTAAGTAGAGGTTGATGTTACTTACCCAGACCAACCCAAATCTCTTTGGCTGTGACCGTGAGGGGCATCCCTGCTCCAGGGAGGAATCCACACACACTCCTAGGAGGCTGTGCTGGAAATCCCACGGTTCAAAAGTGGGATTGAGCTTTTATAGCATGAAACCACAGCGTATCAAGGCTGGGGGAGCCCTGCCAGGTCAGCACAACTCTGTTTATCCTTAAGTTACTGCTGCTTTCTGGTTCCTCTCAGGAAACATCTGTCCCCCACATCCCCACCAGTGCAGTTGTTCTCAGGAAACACTGAGTTTCACATCCCTGCGTTTAATTTTGGGTTATTTGAGTCAAGCTGCTCTCACCATTCCTCAACACCACCAGCAGCATGACCCCCTGTTCCACCACTGGCAATTTTTGCAATTAGGTGGAATTTGAGCAGTTTCACCCTAATTGCCTCCTGCTACAAGAAGGTGGTGTTGGGGTTCACCTACAAATCCAGTGTAGCCAGAAACAGGGGCTCCCCCAGGAGCAGGAGAGGCAGAAGGAGCTGAGGGTCGTGGTGGGCGGGGGGGGAACAGCAGGAAAACCAGTGAGCTGCTCTCCTCACCTCCTGCCATTCCCCATTGCAGCCTCATCACAGGGGCCCCAGACCCTTCCCTGGCCCTGATGACGTCCCTTGGCATGAGGAGGAGGAGGAGGAGGACTGGATATGGGCACTCCATGACTTTCCTGAGCCGCCCCCCTGGGATGACAGAGAATACATGCAAGGACACGAGGAGAACTTTGCAGAGGACTGGTACCCGGTGAGGGGTGGCAGCTTGGGGGTGGCAGCAGCAGCAGGACCGAGGGTGGGAAGTGGGTAAAATGGGCCAGGGGCCACTCAGTGTCCCAGTGACAAGGACAGTGCTTGGGGATGGGTTTCCTCTCTGCAGTCACCTGATTCCCTGTCCCATTCCCTGTCTAAATCCACCCTTTTCCCCACAGGAGCTGCAGACCCACCCCTGGCCTGAATCCCCCGAGAAGGAGCAGCACCCACCCTGGCCCCCTGCCGGCCCAGCAGGGTGGGTGCCACGCCCAGGGTGGGGGGCTCGGGGGGGCTGTGTGTCTGGGGGGTGACAAGAAGGGGCACTGGGGGGCTGTGTGTCTGGGGGGTGACAAGAAGGGGCACTGGGGCCGGGCACTGCGTGGGGGCACAGCCACAGGGTGCCACTCGTGGCCCTGCTCAGGGTGCACTGCAGACCCATCCCTGAAATCCCCTCCATGGGGCTCCCTGTGCTCCTGCAGGGAACAAGGGAGGTTCCGTGGTGGCTGCCCCCCCTGGGACTGTCACCACCCCGACCAGACAGGGCGCCCTCCCCTTCACAAGGGGAGACCCTGGCGACGCCCTCGCAGGAGCCGCCGAGAGCTGACCTGGGTGCCACGTGCCTGGTGCCCCCGACGCAGAGGTTTGTGCCCCCCTGTGCCAACTCCCAGGGCTCTCCAGCATCTCCTGGGCACAGCGAGGAGTCGCTCCCATTGTGTTTCCCGTTCCACAGGGCACAAGCCACACTCCAAGTCCTCCCATTCCGTCCCCAAGACGAGCCAGCCGGTGGCCAGGAAAGAGCTGCAGCCCCCGGGTCCTCCCCAGCCACTCGTGTCCCTCCAAGGTGCAGCGGAGAGGCCGGAGCAGACCCAGGTTGTGGGGGTTTTCCTGCCTCCCCCATCCCAGCTCCCAGCAGTGACCGGGGTGTGCCTGGTCTGAGCCCTCTGTGTGGTGTCGTGGTTTCCCCCAGGACCTGCCAGTGGGGAATGGGGGGGTTCCCAAGACCCCTGAAGCAGCCAGCCCCCCTCCAAAGAGCCCGGCCACCGACCCCTGTGCTGAGGAGCTGGAGCAGGAGGCACCAGGAACACCGGTAGGAGATTCCCCCACTCCCAGGACAGGCAGGGATGTTGCACCCCCAGAGCTGCCTGGCTCTTCAGCCGCTCTAATGTCTCCTCCTCTCTCTCATCCAGCCCTTTCGCTCTCTACCTTGCTGTCTCTGTCCATCATGGAATTTTTCTGGACTCTTCTCTGGGGCTGCAAATCCCTGTGGTTTCCTTTGGCTTTTGGTTCCCCACTGGTTCTGTCCCCCAGCTCCTCTCCTGGGACAGACTTGTGCCCCAGCCTCACACCGTTGCCTGTCCCCAGGCTGAGCTGGAAGCTGGGCAGACACCTGCAGGCAGCCAGGAACAGGATTCCTGTGTTCTGGGAACAGAGGAGGAGAAGCCACCAGAGGAGAGCTCTGCCAGGGCAGGGGAGCACCTCGAGGTATGGGATTGCTGGGGAGTGGGGCAGAGTCAGCACAGGGCTCCCCACATCCTCCCCACCAGCAAGCCACAGCTTCCCTTACAGATATTTTGTGTTCCCANAGCTGCTCTCCTCACCTCCTGCCATTCCCCATTGCAGCCTCATCACAGGGGCCCCAGACCCTTCCCTGGCCCTGATGACGTCCCTTGGCATGAGGAGGAGGAGGAGGAGGACTGGATATGGGCACTCCATGACTTTCCTGAGCCGCCCCCCTGGGATGACAGAGAATACATGCAAGGACACGAGGAGAACTTTGCAGAGGACTGGTACCCGGTGAGGGGTGGCAGCTTGGGGGTGGCAGCAGCAGCAGGACTGAGGGTGGGAAGTGGATAAAATGGGCCAGGGACCACTCAGTGTCCCAGTGACAAGGACAGTGCTTGGGGATGGGTTTCCCAGCCCGGCTTCCTCTCTGCAGTCACCTGATTCCCTGTCCCATTCCTTGTCTAAATCCACCCTTTTCCCCACAGGAGCTGCAGACCCACCCCTGGCCTGAATCCCCCGAGAAGGAGCAGCACCCACCGTGGCCCCCTGCCGGCCCACCAGGGTGGGTGCCACGCCCAGGGTGGGGGGCTCGGGGGGGCTGTGTGTCTGGGGGGTGACAAGAAGGGGCACTGGGGGGCTGTGTGTCTGGGGGGTGACAAGAAGGGGCACTGGGGCCGGGCACTGCGTGGGGGCACAGCCACAGGGTGCCACTCGTGGCCCTGCTCAGGGTGCACTGCAGACCCATCCCTGAAATCCCCTCCATGGGGCTCCCTGTGCTCCTGCAGGGAACAAGGGAGGTTCCGTGGTGGCTGCCCCCCCTGGGACTGTCACCACCCCGACCAGACAGGGCGCCCTCCCCTTCACAAGGGGAGACCCTGGCGACGCCCTCGCAGGAGCCGCCGAGAGCTGACCTGGGTGCCACGTGCCTGGTGCCCCCGACGCAGAGGTTTGTGCCCCCCTGTGCCAACTCCCAGGGCTCTCCAGCATCTCCTGGGCACAGCGAGGAGTCGCTCCCATTGTGTTTCCCGTTCCACAGGGCACAAGCCACACTCCAAGTCCTCCCATTCCGTCCCCAAGACGAGCCAGCCGGTGGCCAGGAAAGAGCTGCAGCCCCCGGGTCCTCCCCAGCCACTCGTGTCCCTCCAAGGTGCAGCGGAGAGGCCGGAGCAGACCCAGGTTGTGGGGGTTTTCCTGCCTCCCCCATCCCAGCTCCCAGCAGTGACCGGGGTGTGCCTGGTCTGAGCCCTCTGTGTGGTGTCGTGGTTTCCCCCAGGACCTGCCAGTGGGGAATGGGGGGGTTCCCAAGACCCCTGAAGCAGCCAGCCCCCCTCCAAAGAGCCCGGCCACCGACCCCTGTGCTGAGGAGCTGGAGCAGGAGGCACCAGGAACACCGGTAGGAGATTCCCCCACTCCCAGGACAGGCAGGGATGTTGCACCCCCAGAGCTGCCTGGCTCTTCAGCCGCTCTAATGTCTCCTCCTCTCTCTCATCCAGCCCTTTCGCTCTCTACCTTGCTGTCTCTGTCCATCATGGAATTTTTCTGGACTCTTCTCTGGGGCTGCAAATCCCTGTGGTTTCCTTTGGCTTTTGGTTCCCCACTGGTTCTGTCCCCCAGCTCCTCTCCTGGGACAGACTTGTGCCCCAGCCTCACACCGTTGCCTGTCCCCAGGCTGAGCTGGAAGCTGGGCAGACACCTGCAGGCAGCCAGGAACAGGATTCCTGTGTTCTGGGAACAGAGGAGGAGAAGCCACCAGAGGAGAGCTCTGCCAGGGCAGGGGAGCACCTCGAGGTATGGGATTGCTGGGGAGTGGGGCAGAGTCAGCACAGGGCTCCCCACATCCTCCCCACCAGCAAGCCACAGCTTCCCTTACAGATATTTTGTGTTCCCACCTAAAAGCAGTGTCTGAGGAGAGGCACATTCCCCTTTCCTGACCCTTTTTCTCCTTGCCAGGAAGATTGCATTGCTGCAGGCTCTGCAATGCACCTGTAACACTTTGCACAGGTAGGGCCATGCAGCCCAGGTGTCCCCAAGGCTGGCACAGGTGATGGGCCACATCCCCACAGCCCAACAGCCCCTCTGGATCCCTCTGAGAGGGAACACCCAGCATCCAGCTCCTGTGGGGAGGTGGGTGCTGAGCTCAGCCCACGTTCCTGGGGACAGCAGCGTTTGCCAAGTGGAGCTGGAGAAGCTGAGGCAGAAGCTGCCCACGATGGGGTGAGTCTGGGCACCTGGAGCAGCTCTGTGGTGTGTCCCCCACCCCAGGTGAGAGCCCCTCGAGGTCCCTGCTGCAGGCTGGGGGTGCTGGCAGCACTGGCTCCCCCTCCTGCACAGCTCCAGCCACACTCTCTCCCAACAGCTGCTCGAGAACCTTCAGCCACATGAAACCTCCCAGGTCCTGCCAGGACCTACAGCAGAACCTGCTGCACAGCCCAGCCAGGCCTGTCCTGATCCCTGCACCACACCAGACACCTCACCAGGGCCACAGCAGCCTCCTGGGGCCAGTGAGACAAAGCTGGTATGGGATCTGGGTGCACCCCTGCGTCCCCACATGGTCCCCCCCAGGCTTGGGGACACTGCCATACCCAGGAGCAACAGAGTGGGATCCTTCTGGCCTGCAGGATTCTGGGCTGGGGCTAAAGTGCTGCTTTGTCTGGAGGCAGAGCCCGTGTCGGCCCCTGTGTCAGGGATGCCAATAAAGGGAGAGAGCTGGGAGAAAGGCCAAAAAAATAACGAGAAGCTTGGGAGTGTGTGGAGCGTGAACGACCCTGGAACTGGAGCTTTAATGAAGCCAAGGAGAGCACTCCAGAGCAGCTTAATTGCTGCTGGGGAGAGAAATCTGCTGGGAGCTCTCGCTGCCAGGGCTGTGGCACAGGGGAGGTGGGGGCAGCTCTGATACCCAAGGGAAGGGTATCAGGCAAACAGCACCCCAGGGAGTGAAAATCCCAGTGGGTCCCTTGCAGAGTGACCAGTCCCCGGCTACTGATTGGTGCTGGCAGCCCTGGTTTGGCCCAGTCCCTCTCCCTGCCAAAATTTCCAACCCTTCCTCCTGTTTTTGCACTCACAGGCTGTGCAGGGACAGCACCAGCTGTGCCCCGTGCTCCCAACCCTCTCCCCATCCAGCACAGATCTCCGCTCCGCCGCCGTCCTCGCCAGGAAGGAGGAGATTGAGCTGGTGAGTCCCAGCTGGGGGGTGTGGGGTCGTGACTGCCTGCAGGGCAGGGGGCTCAGCCCAGGGCCTTTGGGAGTGATGCTGGGCGATGGGGGATGTGAATTTGGCATTTGGGGGGACACTGAGAAACCCCTGCTGGTGATGGTGGCTGCAGGGGGAGGTGCTCAGAAGGGGTTTGCAAGGACTCGGTGAGTCAGGGGGGTTGTGGAACCAAAAAATGGAGGGAAAGTACCCCCAAAGGGGGGCTGTGTGCTGTGGGTTTGGGGTCCTGACCCCGTGCCCTGCAGTCATACCAGCAGTTCAGCCTGACCATCGCAGTGGTGGCCACGATGCTGCTGCAGAAGGAGCCCTCGATGGAGGCGGCCCTGGGACTGGCACTGAGGGCCAACCTGCGCCAGGGCCGGATCCATCACCTCCGGGAGCTCGAGGACTTCATTGACAGCTACGACTCGACCACCCCCAGCCACTGAGGGGGCCTGGGGCAAAGGGACAGACACCCCCCATTCCTGCCAGCCGGGCTGGGGGCGATGGGGGGCCGTGCCAGTGCATTGTTGTGCTCAGGATGGTGCTGAGCCTGTGGATCAGGGTGGTATGGACATGTTTGCAGTGCCACCATAACTCCTGGAGAAGGAGGAAGGTGGGGGGGTGCTTAGTTTTACCCCTGCCCAAACTTCTGTGTGCAGCAAAAGGAGGAGCTGGTGTTACTGGAGGGTGGTGGGAGGGAGAGCAGCAGCCCCTCTGCTCCATCGCTGATTCCCAGGGATGTGTCCCCAAACCCCAGGGGTTGTTCTTGGGTTTAAATCTAAAAATAAACCCTGTTCTGGTTTCAGCCCTTGCTCTGACATTGTTCTGATCCTACTCTCCTGGGGCTGGTGAGGGAGGGGTCCCACAGTGAACCCACCCTGGGGGATCCCAGCTGTGACAGAGGGCAGAGGTGACCACTGAGGATCTCACTGCTCTGGTGGCAGTTGATGTCACAAGGGAGAGGAAGGAATGTGACCCTCCCACATTCAGATTTCAGCCAAATTTTATTAGAGCTTCGTTAGCAGCAGCAGAGCTGCCCCCTGGTCCCCTCCCTGGGGTGGCTGCAGGACATGGTGCCACCAGAGGCTGAGGGACAGCACGTGGCAGCAGTGCTCATCCTGCCAGGAGGAGTCCCAGGGAAGGATCCAGCCCTGGTCCAGGGGTCTGATGCAGGCAGCTGCCCTTGTCTGGAGCCCTAGCTGCTCTCCCCCGAGCTGCTGCCTTGTCTGAGGAGCTGGAGCCCTGCTGAGCTCTGCTCCCTACCTGCTTGACCTGTTCCTAATTGCGGGAGAGGCCGGCAGGAATTGCAGGCTGTGCTCTGCCAGCAGCTCCCGGGGGGGGAAGGATCCCAGAAGCTTCTCCCACCATCCTTGGGCTGTGTCCAAAGCACACTCAGAACATGTTGAGACCACGGCAGGACCCAGCAGGGGCTGGCAGGACGGCAGTGCCAGTCAGGGCCCCTCTGTCCCCACTGCTAGGACACACTGCAGTGTTTGCTGCTGCCCCGGGGCTTGGCCGTCCTGCCCCTGGCCTTCCCCGGGGGCTCCCTGCCCAGGGAATTCATCCCAGGCTTCGGGATGGGCTTCCCAAAAAAGAAACCCTCTTCCTCCGAGTCTGAGTCCGAAGATGAAGAGCAGGTGGGACACCAGGAGTCCTCCTCCTCCTCCGTGACATCCTGCAGGTCGCTGTGCTCCGGCTGAGGGCTGTGTCGGGGAGGGGACGAACCCGCTCGGGAGTGGGGGGGGTTTCCATTGCCCGCAGGTGTTTGGGGGCCCAAAGCTCCAGGCTCGCTGGGCCCCTCTGTGCTGGGCTGGGGGGTGCAGGGGTGGGCGGCTGGGGGTCCCAGCACCCCTGTGTGCACAGCATTGCTGCTCCCTGCCTTGTCTGCTCCGTGGTCCTCCGGGCTCCTGAATGCGGGATGCACAGGGGCCTGATCCGAGAATGCCTCTGGAAGGAGGAAAGTGAGGGTATGTGAGGAAAGAGAAGGCTGAGCCTGCCCTTCCAGCCTTCATTCAGCGAGAGCTGCCTTGGGACACAATGGGGGGTGGTACCAACCCACCCCCAGCTGCCAGCACTTGCCCTCCTGCAGGAGGTGGACTGGGGACTCATTGCTGCTGCTGCAGCCCTAAACCGGGCTGTCCCCGTGTGACATTCCCCATGAAGTACCCAGGGGCTGAGCAGAGCCTGAGTTTGCTCCCACTCCCCTCCCTCCACATCCCAAGCGGAGCAAAGATCCTACCAGTCCCTTCCACGCTCTGCCTGCAGCCCCCCACTGCCGAGGGGCCGCCGGACCCCGGCACGGTCCTGCCGGCCGGGCCGGCTCGGGAGAGGGGCGTCGAGTCGGGAGATGGAGCCGAGGCAAAAGCCGAGTCGGAGGAGTCGGAGGCGCTGGAGGCCGTGTCCTGGCCCGGGCTGCAGGGGTCGGAGCAGAAGAGGCGGCCGCGGCNCGCGTCCCGCCTGCCCGGGAGGGCAGGGCAGCCCCGCCGGGATCGGGTCGGGGCCGTACCGATGGGGTCCCCGCAGGCCTGGCACGGCTCGGCAAAGAGGCTCTCGAAGCAGGCGCGGCAGCAGGGCCGGCCGCTCCTCATCACATAGCGCTGCCCGCGCAGGGGAACGTCGCACTCCAGGCAGCAGAAGTGCTCCAGGTGCCAGCGCCGGCCCTCGGCCTCGATGCACTCCTCCATGAAGATCAGCTGCAGCGGGAAAACAACCCAACCTCTCAGCACCCAGCTGGAAAACCCATAGCCTGGGGGATGCTTTACTGTGCTGAGCAATGAGGAAGAGCCCCCATTCCACAGCACAAGGCTCAAGGAGTATTTTCTCCTGCCCATCAGGGGTTCTTGCTGGATTTCCAGCCCCCAGCCAAGCACCACCCCGCACACACCTGGTCACAGGAGGCACAGCGGGGTCGGAAGAGCTCAGCGTGGTGCCGGCCGCAGTAGATCCTCCCATCCTGCTGGAAGTAGATGAGATCCACCAGCAGCTGGTGGCAGAAGTGGCAGGAGAAGCAGGACGGGTGCCAGAACTGGTCTCCCAGCCGAGATGCTGAAATCCCCAGGTCCCCTTTGTTCAGCCTCCTGCCGCACTGCAAGGCAGAGGGACACGGGTTTGAGGCCAGGCTGGCTCTTGGGGACACATCCCCAGCAGGAACGGGTGCTGGCCGGGACATCTCACCTTCCTGCAGGGACAGCCGTGGCAGGGACCGGGCACAGGACATGCCAGCCCCTGGCCCAGGGCCTCCAGTCGCCTCCGGGCACTGAACGCCCGCAGCTGCCGCCGCTCCTCCTCGGCCAGGTCGGGGCAGTACCGCTCCTGCACGGGGGACGGAGGTGAGGGGGGCACGTGGGTGGTGCCCGGGGTGGGCAACACCCAAAAATAGGCGTCTTACATCGCAGTCCTGCGGAGGCAGCTGCTGCAGGAGGGCTCTGACGCGGAGCCGCGTCCTGTCGGAGGGAGAGCCAGGCTGGGGCGAGCGGGGGCTGAGGCACGGCGGGACCTTGGGATGTGGTGTGGGAGAGAGAAACAGGCAGGATTTTAGGGGGATTAAGCTGCGTTGCTCAAAGTTGCCCAAACGCGTCTAATCCCGGGGCTCTGGTGTGGGAACCACCCGTGGGTGGCACCCAGAGGGCAGGGGCAGAGCCGGGGTGCTGCCCACCTCGGGGGGCGCGGGGGGTTCCGGATACTCTTCCAGGGCACAGCCGGAGTCGCTGTCGGACGAGGCCGGTGGGAGGATGGTGGTGGTGCCACAGGGAGGGGGCTCATCTCGCTGGGGCCATGCAGGGCTCGGCAGGGACATGAGCTGGGGAGAGAGGGCCAGAGCTGGTGAGACAACGCAGGGAGGAGAGATCCAGCCCCAAAACACACGATCTGTCTTCATGTGGCAGCAGGATGAGCAGCCCTTCATCCCAGGGAGGACCCTGGAGCAGGTCCAGCTGGGAGGATGCTCAGTGTCACTGTGACCTCGAGGACTTCAGCTGAACCCCTGCAGGAGTCCAAGGGCTTTTGGGGGCTCCTTTATGTGCAGTGGTTACTGCAAACCCCCACCAAAGGTGCAGGCACTCAGCAGAGCTGGGGCTCTGTCTGCTGAGCAGAAGGTGCTGGGAAGGGATGGGATGGGGATGGGTCGAAGCCAGGCAGGGAAGACCCCAAGTGTCCAAACTGAAGCTGGAACAAGTTTTGGAAAACAGCCCCAGGTGTTTGTTCACCCACAGCAGGAGATTTTCCCCAACTGCCCCCAGTCCTTTGCTGGCACAGCTAATCTCTGGTCTAGTGGCCCATCCAGTGGGAACAGACTGAGGTTTAGCCCAATTCAGTGGAAAACAATTCCTTCCCTCGGGCTGCCATTGTTCTGCCCTGAGCTGCTGTTCCTGCCTGGCTCGCCCAGCCACCACCACCACGCCTGGCTCGGGGTTACGCAGTGGAAACCCATCCGGTGCCGTCCCCTCCTCCCCACGCGAGCACTTTCCACCGCGCGCTTCCTTCCTGCCCTGGCTTTCCAAAACAAAGGCGACGGGGAGATGTGGCGGCTCCTGGGGTTCCCTGGACGCCGGCTCAGAACCTGAAGCCCTGAACCCGTGTTTCCTGCCCCGGCTTGGGGAGCGAGGGTGGGATGTGGGTGGGATGCAGCTGAACTGCTGCTCCGGGGGGAAGTCGTGGTGCTGTGACCAAACAGCCCCAGGGCACCCCTGGGTTTGCCCTGTGTAACATCCACTATGGATCGATCAGCTGCTCTGGAAAGTGTTTTGGGCAGGAAACAACTTGGCACAGGCTCAGGGTTGAGGGGTGGGAACCCCCAGACCACGAACCTGAGTCCCCCTACCCCTCTGCCACCACAAGGACCTGTTCCCTCCTCCACACTGGGATGGTGCTGGTGTATCTCCCCTGCCCACAGTGTCAGGGACATCCAGGCCAGCACCAGGATGCTCTCACTGAACACTTTCAACACCCCCAGCTCAGCCCCTTGCCCTCGTGTCCCCCTTCCTGGGCGCGATCTTGGGGTGCTGGGAGGTGGCAGCTCTGGAGCTGGGAGCAGGTGGGATCAGCCTGGGCCGCTCAGGTTTCCCTGCCCTGCACCCGGGTCAATGATTAACGCTGCAGATTGGCTAATCAGCGGATAAAACAAAAGGGCTGCTTGCTTTTTCCTGGGCTCCGGGGTCTGCCAGCCCTGGGGCAGCCCAGGAGGACGCAGGGCTGCTTGCAGTGTGCTCTTCAAAGCTGTGCTTTGGGATAATGATGAAAAAACCTGGCTCAACTCAGTGTGTTTGCAGCCCAGGGAGAGCCCTGGCCTTGCTGGCCCGGTGAGGGACAACTGCTGGGCCAGAAAACAGCCTTGGCTCTGCAGGAGAAGCAGGACTGGGTGTCCCTGAAGATGCTGAGTGGGACCTCTGTGGCTCAGTGTCTGGTCCCAGCTCTGTTTCTGCCTGGTTTGGGTAATATATCCCTGCTTCTCACTCCCCGTGGGAGGCATTCCCAGGCTGTGCTTGGCTCATTAAGCCTCCAAGCTGCATTTGTCTAATCTGCTGGGGCTTTGCTGTAATTAGACCCCTCTGATGCTCCGGGGACTGGGCAGAGCTGGTGGTGCCAGTGTGGCCCCAGCCCTGTGGCACAGGGCACTCTGTCCCAGAGCCACCAGCACAGTGGGGTGATGCTGAGGGAGAGTGGCCTGGGCAGGGCTCCTGGCTGCTGTGAATCCATGGGGATGTGCAGGAGAGCCCGGCCCAGCCCAGTTTGATGTGATTACACTGGCTGGCAGCCGTCTGGGCTGTAAACAAGTCCCTGTAATTAGCCCCAGACGGTGACACAGGTCCACACCTCCCATGCTAAAGAGCCAGGCAGCCCCAACAGGTCTGTCTCCTCTGCTCCCCATCCCTGTCCCCTCTTCCTTCCTGCCCTTCCTCGCTCCTCCAGGCACTCCTGCTATTGCCCTTCCCTGCTGGCCTGCAAAGGGATACAGGGATGCTCCCAACCCGCCCCTGCCCTCAAACCCAGGGATGGGAGAGCCTGGGCCAGGCATCATGGGGAGGTGGCACAATGGCACTTTGGGGAGCTGCTTGTCCCTGCCAGTGAATCCCCAAGAAGGGACATGTGACAGTTGGGCAGGCTGGGTGCCACTGGCTGTCATTTGCCTCTGCTGTAAAAGCCTCTCCTCCTGCCTGTGGGAGCTCCTCCAGATGCAACTGCTCAGCTCCTCTTGCTCTCTGAAGGATTGGAAGCCACATCTCCCTGGGTACAAGAGGCTAAAATTCCTGGGAATATTAATCTTATTTGGCTCCCTGGGAGCAGCCCCTGCCTCCAGCTGGCTGTGGGAGTATGTGTGGGCTCCCAGCCCTTTACTGCCAGGGTCACACATTAACTTGGAGTGCAGCCACCCTGGCCCATTTGGAATTCAGCACAGGCTCCCTGCTCCCAGCACGGCCAGGGGCTCATCTGCATCTCAACCACAGCTTGCCTTTTGTAGAGTCACCTCTCCATCCTAGAAAACCCACTTCCAGGCCCCTCCAGCTGATTTTTCAGAACCACCAAACACTCCCCAGCTCCATAACCCCCAGGAATCACAACATCTCACCATGGCCAAAAACACCCAATCCCCTTAAAGCACCCAGCAGCCCTGGCAGCTTCCAGAGGCACAGTTCTCTCTGTTCACCTCACCCACGGGATAACCTGTTTTTGCTTGAGCTCCCATCAACACAGCTGTGATGGAGGTGCGTGGAATGAAGATGCAGAGCAATAAAGATGCATCTTCTGGGGTGAGATAAGCTGAGGTCTGGCAGGGCAAGCTGGAGCAGCGAGTCCTGCAGCACAGCCCAAATCAGGCTGGAGACCTGGAGCCTCATGGAGGAGCCTGAGGTGCCTTTTGGACCTGGCATGGCCTGAGGTGGAGCAATGCTTGGGTGCCACTGGCTGTGCACAGCAGATCACAGGCCAGGGGCAGTGCAGCCCCCCAAATGATGGGGGGGTCTCAGCATCCTTCTCTGCCACACAGCACCGTGTTCTCCCTGTCACCAGAGGGGACCGTGGCCAACGCCGTGGCCTGTTTGCTCACCAGGGGATGTGCTGGTGCTGCAAAGGGCTTTTCTCGGTGTGCTGTCCCCCATCCCACAGCCCGGCTGGAGCAGTAACCCATTAACCCACCCTAACTCACCCATTCATGTGCCCACAGGTACAAACCGAGACCCCCACACCACCTCTCCCCGAGGCCACCAGATTTCAGCCCAGCACGTCGGTGTGTGAAGGGGCCCAGCTCCATCTCCAACTCCAAAGCATCCCATTCCCGCCAAATCCCAGGAGGAGGATGCTGGACCCCTCCCTGGAGCCCCTCGTGGTGCCGGGCAGCTCTGGCAGCCCCTGCCCGCTCCGGGATGGCAGAGCCTGGCACCATGGAACAGGCGTCACCTCCTGCTCTCAGGGGACATTTTCCAGAAAACAAAGACCGCGGGGGCAACGATATCACTCCCCTCCCTGCCTCCCAAATTATTTCTCCCATACAAGAACAGCCAAAATCCCCCTGCTCCCCGCGTTCCCCTCGCTCCCTTCTCCTTCTCCTCGCAGCAACTCCCGACTGGGGACCCTCCCGCTGCTCTCGCCTCCCAATCCCCTTCTCCCCCAGCTCCAGCTCCACACGTAGCTGGGAGATCCGACCCTGGGAATCCCTTCCAGCGGCACGTACCTGCCCTTTCCCGGCGCTCCGGGCCCCGGGCTCCGCCGCCCGCTCCAGCCCCGCGCCGGCCGCCGCCGTCCCGCCCTGCTCCGGAGGACGCGAGGGAATGGAGCCTGGGCTGGGAAAACTTTGCAAAGCGAAAGGAAAACATCCAAGCTCGGTCAGGGAAACACTTTTTTTTTTTTTTTCCCCCCCTCGCTCTTTTTTCCCTGCCTGCCCAGGCACTGGCTCCGCGGCAGCCGGGGTCCTAATTACAGGCTTTTTAGCCTAAACCTCGGGAGCCAGCCAATGGCTGGAATTCCAGGGCAAGCAGGGAGGGGAAGGGGGGGGCACATTAACCCTACAGGGGAAAGAGCTCGCGATGACATCTGCTTTGCTCCTACCTCTCATTTTCCGAGCGCCCGCGCCCTTCCCTCCATCTGCGGCTCAGTTCACCCCAGGTTGCCGTTTGATGACTTTTATGATCCCGCGCGGTGATTTATTTTCCTACCGAGATCAGAAAGAGTTGAAGCTTCATGAAAGAGGGGGAAGTGTCATTACACCCCAATTTAGAGGTGGAGAAACTTTGGCTGGGCTCTCACAAAGGAGTTAGCCAGCGGCAAGTCAGGATGTCCTAGTTTCCACAAGCCCTGAACACCTGACGAGGCTCCTACAAGCCATTCCGACCGGCTTCGGCTGCAGCAATTCCACCCCGGCAAGAGTCAGGGTAAAATTTATCAGAGCCTGATGCAAGGCACAGCGTCTTTGTTGTGCTTCTCTAAATTTTTCACATGCTCTACGACTTTCCTGCCTGCTGATGCGACTTTGGGGATGAGCACAGACACCCAAAAAACCTCACATCTGTGGGGACCAGACCTGATCTCTGCCACCTGTGTGGTCTCAGGAGCTGTGGCTTCTTTTGGGGCTCTGTTGGAAGTTCTGAGAGGTGCAGGTGGCTCCTATAGATTCTGGAATTAGGGTCAGGACTGCAGCCTAAATCCATAAGAATGGTAATTTGTTAGAGGAGGTGGCCAGGCTGGTTGAGGCCATGCAGGGTGTTGTTGATGCACAGGTTAGTGGTGCTTTATAGAGGCTGCCCCATCCCTAGAAATGTTCAAGGCCAGGTTGGACGGGGCTTGGAACAGCCTGGGATAGTGTAACAGGATCTTTAAGGTCTCTCCAACTCAAACCATTTGAGGATTCTCTGCCAAATCACCTGGGCAGGGGCAGAAGTAGGAGGAAAAGAAAGGGCAGGTGACAATATCCACAGGCTGTTGTCCTCTTTCCCCACAAGGGGTCCTGTCGGGGCTGTCCAGCCAGTGCTGTCATTCCCCAGGGTCCCTTTAAGGTCTCACATCCGTGCTGGGAAGTTAATCCGCTGTTTGGCTTTGGTGGGAGGTTTATCTTGGCCCATTTGCTGCAGTGGACTTTGTACCCCGGGGTGGTGGTGGGGC